>JACCPG010011397.1:0-12985 GCA_016069955.1 Drepana arcuata
TTGTCATCCTTAAGTTGTATTTTAATCTAGGTAGTTGGAACGTAGTCATCCGTAGTAGTTAAACATTGGAGTATAAATGTGAAGTAATCATGAATAAGCTGGATATATAAAAAGAATGCTGGCAAGTTGAACATTTTTACGGGCGTGTAGTCAACTTGCGTTCAGTTCTAAATGTAAGGACTGATGGGTGAAAATAAAATGTATTAAACAATATTATGTTGGAAATTGTGTGTGGCATTACTCATGCCACAAAAGTCTTATATAAAAAAATATATAAAATTTTGTGAGATGCTATGAATTTCGTTTGCATCGTGATCGCGTTTCTAGACTCATGTAGTTTCTTCATACTACATACATTAGCAGAGAAATGCTTTTCAGACTTTTAATGTTTTTTTTTTTTGCGGATCCTACAGTGTAATCGAGTAGCCGAGGCGCCGAGCGCCGCGTCTGCTTTGAACTGCAGTCGCCGATGTGTGTGAGATGAACAAGATCTATCTGCTTTGTCATAGGTATGAATATGGTATTTTTTGTGTATATTAACATTTTTGATGGTCACCGAGAAGTGTCCATTAAATATCTGGCATATGAAATTAAAGATAGGCAAATGTATAAGCTATACAAATGAAACAAAAAACTATAATTGAGTATAGGCCTTGGTGGCGTAGTTGCCTGCGACACAGATATCGCAAGTTCGAATCTCGACTGTACTAATGAGTTTTTCTGAACTTAAGTACAGTGATTAGTCACACCACACGCTTGAAGTGTGAAGGAAACCATCGCGAGGAAGCCTGCATACGTCTGAGAAGCAATTCAAAGGCGTATATATAGTCATGCTTGAGTAACGGCGACGGACTCGCCATCTGTCACGTTGGCACCCAAAATATATCTCTGGCGGAAAGTGGATGTGTGGGTACTACCTATACGCCTCTGCCTACCCCTTCGGGGACCCTTATGGGGAGGCGTGAGGTGAGTATATTTTAAAAATATAAACATACATATCATCAGGCCGATTCCCGAAACTATATTGCTTATTTATAGATACCTATTTTCATGCCAATATATGTATATATAAAAACACATCCCCAAACCGCTTACATAAAATGTTCAGATAAAAATTATCTCCGTTCGCGATGAACTTGGTCCCGGGACGATATCGGGTAAACGGTGCGTTGATGCGGAATCCTCCCGCGGGGGTTCTAATCTGGCCCCGGAACCCTGATCTATCGGTAAGCAAGTGAAGATTCTGTAGGCAAATTTGATTAATTATGGAGAACAGGCTTTGGGGTAATGTTAAGTATGCATGGTGATTCTTATACATGTACCTATACTGGCTTTGCCCCGCGGTTTATCCCGTTTTATTCATTTTCATTGGAATACATTGTCAAAATTAAAACATATCCTATGTGCTGATAGGATATTATGAATTTTGATGAAGTTTAGCACAGAGATAGATTATTAGCTGGATTAGCACCAACATGTTTTAACCCGGAAAAAATCTTCACACAAGAAAAAACCTGCCAATGGGATAAAATCTTACTTTACTGTAGTATTTCTTACGGCGCCAATACACTTATAATAATAATAATATATCCTCACGCCTTCCCACAAGGGTCCCCGAAGGGGTAGGCAGAGGTGTATAGGTAATACCCACACACCCACTTTCCGCCAGAGTTATATTAGGTGCCAACGTGACAGATGGCGAGTCCATCGCCGTTACTCCAGCACGACTATACATACGCCTTTAAATTTCTTCTCAGACGTATGCAGGTTTCCTCTCGATGTTTTCCTTCACCGTTAAGCTCGTGGTGTGACTAATAGCTGTAGTAACTGTACTTAAGTTCAGAAAAACTCATTGGTACAGTCGGGATTCGAACTTGCGACCTTTGCGTCGCAGGCAACTGCTCGAACCACTCGGCCACCACGGCTATATAATATACAATACACTTGCTTGCACAAATATTATAAATAAATTACTACCCACATATTATTAAGCAAAGTCCCCACCATGTCAGTCCGTCTGTCTGTTCGCAATAAACTCAAAAACTGCTCAACTAATTCTCATGCGGTTCACCAATAGACAGAGTGATTCGTGGTTCAGGTCTAAATTCATAATTTGGATGAAATTTCTTCATTACGTCGGAGAAGAAATTCAAAGGCCAATGTATAGTCGTGCTTGAGTAACGGTGACGGACTCGCCATCTATCACGTTGGCACCTAATATACCTCTGGCGGAAAGTGGGTGTGTGGGTATTACCTGTACACCTCTGCCTACCCCTTCGGGGACCCTTATGGGAAGGCGTGAGGATATATTATTATAGTCAGGGCGGGCCGCTAGTAGCCGTTAAAGTACGAATACCCTTTCCCAAAACCGCAATAATAATAATTATAATGTTTCTTTGTGAACGCCGCATTCGTCACATATCTTTCGTTGTTTCAGCCAAGCGCAGGCTATAGGGGTGCGGCGAGGTTTATCTCTGAGTAACAGCAGATTTACGAAGCACTGGTCACTGTTTGGCTTAGACCCGTAACGTTGGAGGTTTTATTACATAGTCACATGCAATACTTTTTTCAAATGAATTTCTTTTATACTACAACTACGGACCGACCTTATTTTTCCATAGATACGAATTAGCAAAAGTAATATTAGGAAATGCATATGATATAGATAATTTAGGCCTCTAATTGAAAAAAAAAACTGAAGGTGATGGAGAATCTGTTCCGTACTTCTCGAGTTCATCGAGTTCAGATGGACATGGCGAGAGATCGTCAGACTCATAATACAAATCAGCAGACGTAACCAAGCAAATCAATGGATATTAAATAAACAACGACAGTTAAATTAATTTTTCTCGTGTCACACCAAAGAAAGGCTTCACAAAATGTTATCTCGCCATTCAAAACAACACAATATTCCAAATATACGTCATAATACATGTATAGTTACAAAACCCTGTGTAGTATTGTGCTTGCCATCAGTCACAGAAGGTCTGCGGCTACCATAACATATGTACGTAGCAAACGGAGCCCTACAGTGAGTAATGTTTGCGGAGACTCGGAATTCACACGTCTGTCGCCCGGATGTCGTGTGAATGCAATGGTGACACACGGAACGAATATTCGGCGAACATTAACCATCTCATATATGCTAGCCCAAAACGGCACCTGAGAAGTCATGACGCCACGCGTAGATTACGTTGCCGGTATAGAGCGCACGCATCTATCGTATTTTAAGTGGCTTTTACTTTATATATGTAATATATTTTAGTTACAAACAATACATAAAACTCAGAACGATATTAGCTTTATTAGACAATTTTAGCTTTATTGTGTAAGGCTCGAATGGTACCCGAAAATCAGAACGAGGTCTTCAATACAAACATGATTGTTTAACGAAAACAACGCTGTAATCTATTATCTTGTACTAGGCAGATATTTTCAAAGTGGGAGGTGCGCCCCCTGCAGAGGCGCAATGGCAGAAGGGGGGCGCGTATTTAATTTAGACTTTATTCCATAAATTTTGATTGAACAATTACACCAAAATTGCCATATTTGGAAACTTCGTTATGCAATAAATACAAAGCGAAATTTTACTATACTTCTTAAGTATCCTGCTGGACATGTGATACGGGAAGGCTGTATTTAAGAGTGTCTGCGGGCACCTTGTTTGAAAAATAAGTGAGAGAGCTGTTCAAATAATACGGAAGGGCATCTCATTTCGTAAAGTATTTTCTTTGTTTGTTGAATAAACGTTCTAATTTTAGGAACGATTTATTAATTCTATTATAAAAATAATTATATAACTCTTGCTATTACCCGAGGGAGCTGAGTAGTATTATAGGTGTGTGTAAACAAATTGAGGCAAGTGAAAGCTCGCGGCAGAGCTGGTATAAATATTGTCGATTGTTCTATCAGTGTGCTCGGCATTCTAATTCCCAGTATGTCAGCCAAGGTGACAATCAATGTTTATCTGCGAGGAAATTGGAGGTGTGTACTGCCTACACATTCACTAGTACAGCGTCATTACTGATACAATCATTTACTGTGCAATGAGCTCGTGTAATGTATACAGATGGGGAAGGCGGGATGCCAGACGGACAGTAATTAAAATCAATTAGTAGATAAACATTGCATTCGTTGTGCTGCAAATGCAAATTTGCATAGCGATCGATTGGATGCTTACACTTTGATGGTTCGAATTGTTGAAAGTATTCAGAAATATATACATATCCTACCTGTCCGGCCCAGCTGCGCTCGGGTAAAAAAATAAATGTTTCGGACCCAGTGGCGCCACCTATCGTATCCAATTGTGAATCTAAACCATTCTCGAATCCACTTGAAGACAGAACATTTAATTCAAATCGGTCCAGGCGTTTAAGAGTTCAGTGACATACACACGTACAGAAGTAATATATAAATATAAAGATGATCGCTAGATTGTACTTAGATAAGGACAATTAGCAATGCTCTTGAATAGTATAGAGGTATTCTTGCGGTGACTCAAGTATTCAAAACTTCATAGGAAATGGCTATTATATTACTATTAAATCACTCAAGAGCCGTGGTGGCCGAGTGGTTCGAGCAGTTGCCTGCGACGCAAAGGTCGCAAGTTCGAATCCCGACTGTACCAATGAGTTTTTCTGAACTTAAGTACAGTGATTAGTCACACCACGAGCTTTACGGTGAAGGAAAACATCGAGAGGAAACCTGCATACGTCTGAGAAGAAACTCAATGGCGTATGTATAGTCGTGCTGGAGTAACGGCGATGGACTCGCCATCTGTCACGTTGGCACGTAATATACCTCTGGCGGAAAGTGGGTGTGTGAGTATTACCTATACACCTCTGCCTACCCCTTCGGGGACCCTTGTGGGAAGGCGTGAGATTATTATATATTATAAATCACTCGTGTCATGTGTAACAACATTACCCAAGATATGGTACAACGTTCGGATAATAAGGTGAACACAGAGTGGCAACGCGCAAGTGATACTTCGGTATCGTGAGCGTAAATAGGCTACTGCAACCGTTCCCCATCAGGTGGGCCGCAAAATGCTTTCGGTATTGCAGACTAAGCTATCCTTCTTGTAAAAAATCAAGAGATGTATGCACACGAGCGAGTACTAAGATAAGGACAATATAAAACCTCTATCACATCTGGATGATGAGATCAAAGACGTACTGAAGCTAGTTTTATATGCATCGCAATGAAGTAGAATCAAAGGAACTGCCTCCAACATTCAGTATTTCTACCAACGCCTACCGCACATGGTCTAGACTAAGTATTAACTGAAGCTCAAAGTTAAGGCCAATACAGGCTTGCGGCGATCTAGCTTGTGAACTGAAATCCTCTATCTGAGGAGCCAGCGCAAGACTGCGAGAGCTAGCTTTGTCAAAGCGGGCCATAATACAAAAGTTATTGACGCGAGAAACGGAAATTTTATAAGGACTTTACATATTAAGGAATCGATATGTAATATACTCGTACATGATTTGGTAAAAACCAAGTAATTCCAATGGAACATTCTTCAAAGTTTGAAGTAAATTGAAAGCTATTCAAATACAAACAAACAGGAGCTGTTTTTTTGTGAGATTTATATGAGATTATATTAATACTAGCTGTCCCGCCCAGCTTCGTCCTGGTTAAAAAAGTAAAATTTCGTGATTAGCGTGATGTTTTATAGCCTAAAGCCTTCTTAGAGAAATGGACTATCCAACACAAAAATATTTTTTCAATTCCAATCAGTAGTTCCTGAGACTAGCGCGTGTTCAAACAAACAAACAAACGAACTCTTCAGCTTTATAATATTAGTATAGATTGCTTTTATGATTATAAGGGGCATATAAACTTGGATAGCACTTTATTATTTTAGATATAATACATAAATGTTTAAACGTTTGTAATAAACGTTTCCGTAAGCAGTTAATGTAGAGTCTAAGCGTAAGTAGTACCTAAGGAATCGCGTATAATATAATATCTGAGTTCATCTTATCGCAGCTCGCTCCTCTTGTGGCCCGACAGCGCCACTATTGAGACGCACCCGATTGGAACTGTTGCTCGCGGCTGCGGCTTTTACCACTCGAAAAGCTGTGAGATTGAACGCCAATCGATTTTTAACTCTAGTGCCTGTATATGCTCCTCCAATTTGTTGCGGATTTTGCGGCCAAATCTTTCATAGTGCAGATTAAATTTGGTGTAGGTATATAAAGTCGTATATGCATTTAATTTTGATTTGACGATATATGTACTTTAGATGTCGTGAATAGCATTTATAAAATGAATAATCAGACAAATATATCAAGAGCCGTGGAGGCGGAGTAGTTAGTCGCTGCCGAAGTCAAGGTTGCAATTTCAAAACAAGGTAGTCTGTAGCATTTAGTTATTCTGAACAAAAAGGACATATCACACCTCGACCTATTCAGATAAAAACCTCCCATACGTCTGAAATGTAGTTCAAAAATCTTCAGTGAAATGTGGCTATACTACCACTGCGTACAAGCAATGTGTACATTTCTGTGTGTGTATCTATATACAAATAAATAAAATTGGAATTAAATTGAAAATTAAATTAAACGGACACGTTTAAATATTAAAATAACCGCTTTTTCCTAAATGCATATGAATGTATACACGGTACACAAAATATTTTTTTTTACAATCTTTGTCTGTCTGTCTGTTTGTAACGGCTTGATCGATTTTGATGGCTTAGGCTTTTATTTAAGAAACTGAACAAAATTTTCTTTTAAATTCCACGCGGACGAAGGCGCGGGCGCAGCTGAATAAGCCTACAAGCAATACAAATAAGTTATATTACAAATAGGTTGGCCCTTACTCGCAATATGATCGTTATTGACATATGAACACTATCAGATTAAGCTCTGCAGGTTTAATCCGAGGTAACAATACGCGCGGTGAGTGCAACCGACGGCGGGCCGACCCTATATGTGCGGACATGCACTGTCAATTAATATTCAATGGAACGGATATTATCAGATCGGGTGAACCTCATCCGCATTGAAATTATTTACATTTCGCAAATTTATAAATTCACACCAGCGGATGAGTTACCAACGAATATTCATTTGTGGTTTGCTGAATACAAATAATAATATATAATATATCCTCACGCCTTCCCACAAAGGTCACCGAAGGGGTAGGCAGAGGTGTATAGGTAATACCCACACACCCACTTTCCGCCAGAGGTATATTAGGTGCCAACGTGACAGATGGCGAGTCCATCGCCGCCACTCAAGCACGACTATACATACGCCTTTGAATTTCTTCTCAGACGTATGCAGGTTTCCTCTCGATGTTTTCCTTCACCGTAAAGCTCGTGGTGTGACTAATCACTGTACTTAAGTTCAGAAAAACTCATTGGTACAGTCGGGGTTCGAACTTGCGACCACGGCCACCACGGCTCCAGAACCACGAGGACCAACCGGTACTGAATATAGAAAGCTAGCAAAACAAATGAATAAACAGTTTTTCGCCTTGGCAAGGATTAAGCTGAAACGATTGTTCCATACTGGTTCGATGTGTAGGCTATTGGCAGCTTCATATAGCATCATTGCCAGGAGTTGGCTATTGTGATTATACGAATAAATCACAAAGCCATTAAAATTACCAATAGGAAGTTCTTATTTTACCAATTGAAAGGATACGTATGTGTAGTCGTGCGTGAGTAAAGGCGTTGGACGCGCCATCTTTCACGTTGGCACCTATAATATATCGCTGGCAAAGTCAGTGTGTGGGTACTTCTAATACACCCGTGTCTACCTCTTCGGAGACCCTTGTGAGAGGCGTGAAGATATATTATTATTATATAAGTTCTCATCATTATACTGAAAAATGTATATATACCTCTTTCGCTTCGTCCACATTCATCAGTCTATTCATACATGCTCGCCCGAACTTGAGAGAACTTTATTTAATTATGATTTTCAATAAATGTTCCCCGTGACTTGATATATGTATACAATGATTTCCGTATTTTGACGTATCGTGAAGGGGTAGGCAAAGGTACCAGTACGTACATTTCGCCCGAGATATATTTAGGTGCTATTGGTCGTGGCCGTTTCTCAAGTACGACTGTTCATTTGTTTGTCTTTCAATTTCTTCTTAAAGGTATCGAAGCATTCCCCTACATGGTTAGCTTTATCATAAAGCTCGTGATATGACGAATCACGTGGATTAAACAGACTACACAGCTAGAATATGAATACAAAAGGAAAAACCCAAGTCAATATCCAACCCTTTAATCAGCATCAAAATACTAAATACAGGGATTAAAAAGTCGATAAGACAATTATCGAAAATTTGCAAGGCCTGCTGAAATTCCACCCGGATGCGGAGTCACGTAGCGGAGTGTGCAACGGCCGAGAATTTTTGCAAATACCTGCAAAACCGTTGATAAAGGCCTGAAAAGTTAAGTCAGCTTAACTTTGTTTGTTTGGGATTTGGGTTACCAAGGTTGGAGTAAAAGTTTCAGTCGGTAATGAGTTATAATTATTTGTTTGCCCATTGTGTCGGACCGACTTCAATCAACGGGCCTACGGGGCACGATGCTGACTCTGACGTCACGATGGAAATAAGGGTTTCCATATTGAATAGTTTGTCAAGGGAACCCGTACTATCGGCACTTGTGTTTAGAGCGGTGGTGGTCGAGGGGTTAATATTATGAATGAAAGTTCAAACCCAGCAGTTGTGTGCTGGGCTTTAATGTTGAAGGTAAATATGACAACTGGCTTATCATCTGTCATGTTGGCATGTAAAGAGAAAGAAGAGTTTTGGGACAATTCTGCCTATTCCTTCATTTATTTGGATATTTGTTGATTAAAATGAATGTAAATTTGAATTCAATACGGGTTACCGAGTTACGGAAGTTCTTAAGGAAAACGATTGCTTATAATTCCAATTTAAAATTCAAATTTTCGACCCATTCTGAACGTTCCTCATTTAAAAATCTACACGAAAAACTAAATAAATTCCAGTAAAAAAAGGCATTCCTAGCTTAAACACAATACTAAGTTGGAACTAAATACATTTCCATAATATCGATTCAACCGTACCTCACTTAAACATCGGTACTTACGTAGCTGTCACTACCATTGCCAGTAAACAGTACTAAAAGCTGAATAAACATCCTCTTTTGCCAGCCAGTATCCCCTTATTTATTTTTAATGTTCTCCCGCCTTTTTGAACGCAGATTTATAACGAAATCTTTGCTGTCACAGGCAGAACCGAGGAATTATTATATTTCCTTGTGAGCTTACGCCCGGATCTGATTTTGAAATGACGCTTGCAAAGAAGAAACCTCATTAAGCAAGTCCTTTAATATTTAATGAGAGTAATTGTGTTGCCTTAATGTCACAAACGTTTTTTTCTTGCTTTTGAACTTATTAACAGTAGTATTTTATTTCAATAAATACTCTGAATCAGAACGCGTCCCAGAGCGTTAATTGAAATAAACTCAGCTTAGACTGTATGGGACCAACATAGCACTGACTTACAAATAGTAAAGATACTTAGTCAAAAGGCATGAATGTTATTTAGGTCGTAGTAGTTAGTACCTAGTAAATAAAACTGGTCGTTTTTGAGAACAAATTTTCTTTTTTCTATATTTTGCATCAACACTAATATGCTACCAGCTAATTTATTATTACCAGTGTGCGGTTATATCCAATGAAATTTTTTGACGTTGGAATTTTGTTAATTGTAAATAATATAATATATCCACACGCCTTCCCACAAGGGTCCCCGAAGGGGTAGGCAGAGGTGTATAGGTAATACCCACACACCCACTTTCCTTTCCCACCTAATTGTAAATAGAATTTTTAATTTTGTTTAAAAAAAAAATTTTTTTAATGGATGGATTTGAAACAAGTTACTTTTCAGCCTCTTTATTGGAGCGATCAAAATATAGTTTCATACATCTTGTTGAATAAAATTAAGAACAAACCATTATATTTGGGGTTCTGAAGAAAATTCATCCCCAAGCGTGTATCCTCGTATTTTTCCAACTGCCTATGAGGTTACCGCGTTCAGGAAATGCGTAGTTAAAGAAACAAATGAGCATTGTTGCGCGAACTTGAAGCAAACAGTAATTGGGAAAGTTGGTTATAGGTTGAACATGTTGAACATGGTTGAACATGTTCGAGCATGTTCCAGTTTCATGTTAGTCTGTCATAGATTTATCACGAACTGACTATTTCCCTGTTATTTGTACTTGTAGAAGATGTTTTGACGGCAAAGATTTTAACTTTCTAGAAGCGTGACGGCTGAATGATTGAAAACATAAAAGATTGCAAACTTGGATCCCAACCAATGGGTTTTCCTAATCAAAACTACAGTAGTAAGTCACACTACGATTTTACGGTGAAGGAAAAACATCGAAAGAATACGTTTGAGAAGAAAGCGAAGGACGTATGTATAGTCATGATTGAGAAACGGCTCTGACTCGTCATCTGTCACATTGATATCTAAAATAGATCTCAGGCGAAATGTGTTTGCTACCTATACACCTCTTCGGAGACCCTTGTGATGTGATGATCGAGGAAGGTGTTATAAATAAATATAAAGTACATTTTCCGTCCTTAATTCAGTACATAATTGTATTGCTGATTATGTAACCTATTAATAACGCCACCCGGAAGTGATATCACCCAATAGCAATCAGTATCCGGTTTTGACACCCGGTCACGTGACACATCTTACTAATATAACCTACACATTAGTAACAGCCCTGGATGACCGGGCATTGTGCTACGAACGCTTTCATGATTAATTATTCACTATAATTATGGTCAACAGTGGATTTGTGGGACATAAGTGATTGCTTAATTATTTTTATACAATTGTACTGTTTTTCTTCTATTATTGTTATATTTTGAATATTACCATACCATTATTTACCTACCATTTGAATATTACGAGAATATTTGTTCCAATTTTCGTCCTTCTTCATCCATCCTTCATCCAGCCGCAACAAACAGACAGGTAGCGAAACAAAAATTAAAAAAAATATATTTTGGTATTCGTACCTAGTATACATTTAGTAAAAAGCGGTTAATTTAATATTACGAACGGACACTCTAATTTTATTTATTATTATTGATAATTTCCGGGTTCGCCCACATCAACGCATCCCACTAAATAGAATGTTATATCTAAGAATGTTGTAAGTTCCATCTACCCATATCCCGAGGGATGTTTTAGACGAAGGCTTTCCTGAATCGGCGGCGGTATGCATAAAGAGATCTAATTCGCTGATCGGCCTCAAACATTCCGAAGTTGAAAGGACACATACCTCTCGTCAACATCAAAAGACGCCTCTGCTTGATATTAAAACGTATAACATGATCCTACGTTGTAAGTACATACGAATGTAGGTACATATTTCTACCTACTCCCTAAGTTTATTTACGAATATATATATCACCCTCACACCTTCCTATAAGCGCCTAGGACAGGCAGGTGTATAGGTAGTAACCACACACCCACACTCCGCCAGAGATATTTTAGGTGCCAACGTGACAGATGGCGAGTCCATCGCCGTTACACAAGCACAAGCATCCGCCTTTGAAATTCTTTTCAAACGTATGCAAGTTACCTCTCAGAATTTTCCTTCACCGTAAAGCTCGTTATGTGTCTAATCACTGTATTTATTTATTTATTTATTTAAAAAACTTCCTGCAAAATCATTTACACAGGCGGACTTAATGCCGTAGGCATTCTCTACCAGTCAACCTTTGGGTGATGCAGAGAAAGATATGGCAGGCTATAGAGGGGATAAGAAACGGTTGTATTTAAGTTTAGAAACAAGCATTGGGTGTGTGGGTATTACCTATACACCTCTGCCTACCCCTTCGGGGACCCTTGTGGGAAGGCGTGAGGATATAACACGCATTGGTACAGTCGGGTTTCGAACTTGCGATCTTTGTGTTGCAGGCTACTCGAATCACTCGGCCGCCACGGCTCTTATTTTTCACGCCATTAATATAATTAAATCTAAAACAGAACAGAAGAAAATCGATGCATAAATAAAAGTTGCTATTTCACTCATCCCTTAAACATAAACAGAAAAGCTTGAACGAAAAGGCAACTCTAAAATCGTTTGAATTCCAAAATGCCTAAGCATAAAGTATTCTCGAACCGAGCCGGGATATTCGAGCAAATACCTCTGGAGTTGGGATACAGCCTTATTATCCCTGCTATTCGAATTTGCATGGAGATGGCGCTAGGGTTTCACACAGCCATAATCCGAAACTCGCCTAAACTGATTTAAATTTTCACCATCGACAATGACTTGACATCCTTGCAAAAAGCATTACTTCTGCAACACACCAATGCAGCTCTATTACAAAGGTGTAAGGTTGCAAATAGCGGGGATGAGAATTCGAAGAATGAAACGATAAGTTTGTTTTTAAATTGTTCTCCGCAAAGTTAGAAAAGTATGAACAATTTGAATTTGAATGTTTCATTAGCAATTTGTACTGAGTAATACACGTCAATAGCATTGAATCATCTTAACTATTATGGTTCTTGAAAACGGGAATAAAAGCAAATTTTACTTATCATTCATAACCTAAGCCGTGGTGGTCGAGTGGTTCGAGCAGTTGCCTGCGACGCAAAGGTCGCAAGTTCGAATCCCGACTGTACCAATGAGTTTTTCTGAACTTAAGTACAGTGATTAGTCACACCACGAGCTTTACGGTGAAGGAAAACATCGTGAGGAAACCCGCATACGTCTGAGAAGAAATTCAAAGGCGTATGTATAGTCGTGCTTGAGTAACGGCGATGGACTCGCCATCCGTCACGTTGGCACCTAATATACCTCTGGCGGAAAGTGGGTGTGTGGGTATTACCTATACACCTCTGCCTACCCCTTCGGGGACCCTTGCGGGAAGGCGTGAGGATGTATGTATGTATATGTATGTATATATTCATAACCTTATTATCCTTTGCCAGCATCATCGAGCCGAATCCCTCA
>JACCPG010011398.1:0-32734 GCA_016069955.1 Drepana arcuata
CTTCGGGGACCCTTGTGGGAAGGCGTGAAGATATATTATTATTATAGATATATTCACAATCTTGCAGAGAGCCTGACTTATTTAAAAACACAATATCTTTTGGTTTCCTCACTAGGCAAAGCCTGTATCGAGGAAACCGAATGTCTGAAGTTTTGCGAGGAAAAGTATGCGAGTGTCCTCAATTGAAAAGTAAATTGCAATAGGTCTCGTTTTTCTTGCCTTATTCATTACTCCAATAGGTTCCGCCGTTTTAAGTATTTAAGAAACATGACGCGTTTCAGTCTGAAATTACTCAGTTCACCTGATCTGCAGTCACAGTATAGTGTGTCTGAAAACTGCAAAATGAAAAGCTCCCGTCAACTTTTTAACTACACTAATGAGTTTGCCAGACAGTGTAACCGAACACTACTTTTTCTTGATCATTTAGCGTTTTACTTGGAAAGCTTTCCTCGCACAAATTCATATTTTGTTCAAAGTATGTTTTTTATAATACAACAAGCGAAGAGTCAATAGCCAGCGACATAGAAGTGAATCAGTATATACTAATGTTATAAAGGGCTCAGTTTGTTTGTTTGTACGTAATCTCAGGAACTACTAATCCGATATGAAAATATACATTAGTTAATATATATAATATATCCTCACGCCTTCCCACAAGGGTCCCCGAAGGGGTAGGCAGAGGTGTATAGGTAATACCCACACACTCACTTTCCGCCAGAGGTATATTAGGTGCCAACGTGACAGATGGCGAGTCCATCGCCGTTACTCGAGCACGACTATACATACGCCTTTGAATTTCTTCTCGGACGTTAGTAAAACATATATACATATTCCTTTACAAAAATATGTGTCCGTCGTTACCATATCCACATTCAGTAGTTTTTCAGCTTATCACCTTTTTTGACCAACATACAGACGCGCTGGGGATCTTTTATATTATTGAGTGAATATTTCTGCCTACCACAACGGGAACAATTGTGGGAAGGTGTGCTTAAGTACGAACGAGTATATGTACGCCTAAGCAGGAAGCTAAGAGAGAGCTATGTGCCTTATCTGTCTACCACGTGATTTACGTATATATATTATATAATTACGTACATATAGTCTAGAGAGAACTGGCGCTCTATACTCTCTGCCTACCCCGTTAGGGACTTGGCGTGATGATATGTATGTATGTATGTATGTACGTACATATAATTTTCATTATAGATATATGGCCTTTGGAAATGCGATTTAAAAAAGACGAGTCATGACATCACAAACAATTCTGACTAAAATTTACTCACACTAAGAGTTGAGCAAATATATTGAAGCGAAATGGATTTTTACCACAAGCGAAATTGATCTTTAAATAAGTGTACTTAAAGGATCACGATTGCATTCCGCAGAGCGGTCAAGGAATTCAATTTAAAATTCAATATGTTCTGTCAACAAACGATGAACCTTACATCAAAGGTCAAAGTACGATTAGTTTGTTAAGTATATTGGTACTTGAAAAGTTACTTGTATATATACACGTCACACCATAGACCAAAGGCCACCTTTGAAGTAGAAAAAAAACGAATATAAAAAAGTCAACAGTTTATTCAATAATCAGTATAAGTACACCCACTTATAATTATACACTTTACAAAGGCTTAAATAGTTTTACAACAAGTAACCTAATCTCATACAAAAATATTAGCCCTCTCATTCACCACACGCTTGTACTTTCAAATTACCATTTTTTGTCCATCAAATACAATTTTGGAGAAGGATACACGAAGAGGGTAGTTATACATATATTTTAACTAACTAATATATATATATATATATGTTTTGTTACAATATTACATCCTAAACCCTAATTATATAAACACCAATTTGAATAGGTAGATTAGATTACGGCGGGCACTTATTGAAAGTTGTCCCTCGAAAAAACAAAGTTCGTAATTGATATTCGATTATTTTATTCCGTGTCAGAATTGTTAACAACTTATTAATGATCGGAGACTTTAAGCGTAGCCTTTGATAGAGTAATTATTAATAGTATACATTAGTGTGGGATCGCAATTTACATGCAATCAGATTGCGCAAGCATCTGGCCGTTAAGAATTAAAACAAAATACAAAGGAGGTTAGGATGATTGTAAGAAAAATTGCAGCTATCCTTTCCTGCTGTCAAAGTGACAGATGAGTGTAATAATGGGACACACGGGACGAATGGGATCTACCCGCACAAACGTGGCTGGCTTTTATCGATTTGTGATCAAACGGTGTAATAATACTTGTGATATTTAAGAAAAACCATACAAATCGAGTTGGAGCCCACTACTTTGCCAACTAAGTTTGTAATATACTAGACGAAGCTATATTGATAGATATGCATCAATGCAACACACAAGACTAAGGTACAAATACTTATATTTATCACACGAATACTGCCCTCAGCGGGTATTAAACCCTCGACCATTGCAGAGGTTAGATGACACTTTTTAAATTGATGCGTTTAAAAAGTTTACTTTTATTCATATCCTAAGACTTTAGCTCTCTTTATCCCTGACCAGGTATTAAACAAAGAAATATATTTATTTAACTCTATAAAACTGTTCCATATAGATATGAGACGTGATACATATTCAGGTTTATATAATGATGTATTATATATGGTTTATACATTTTGAATGTATAATGATATGCTTAACAATTTTACTTAAATTGACTATTCGGATGATCTGGTCTATTGATGGGCGCATTTAATACAATATACAACGAAATTTTTTTTTATACAACAAGATTGGCAAACAAGCATACGGCCCACCCAATGGAAAACGGTTACCGCAGCCTATTTACGCTACGAAGTATCACTTGCGCGTTGCTACTCTGTGTTCGGAGAGTTATAGTGTGTCGGCAGCATAATGGGTTTAATCCCTCTGCTGCAGGAGGGAGGGAGGATTGTTACATTGTGTCCTTTATTCACCGCATAGGAACACAACACAAGAAATTGTGTTATTTGGCTACGGACTTCTATAAGGTGGAGGTCCTGCCCCAGTCGGGCAGCTCCAAATTCGAACGGGAAACCCGTTATGCCCTACCTCTCTTAACTATAGTAAGTGCCATCCACAAAAACGCGCCCCACTATTCTTCCCTGCAGTTTATAGTGCAACCTTCCACTAATGTTTGAGTGTCGGTCCTCACTGATTATACTAAGAATGGCACACGCATACTCATACTTCCCGCAGCCCGCAACCCCCTCGACTAGAGATTGGTGGGGCGCGTCTTCATGAATGGCCCTATCTATATGTAGGTTTACTTTGTTAATAAACTGTAGACAATTTAAAACAAATCTGTTCACTTTGAGATGAGGTTGAGCTCGGTGGACATACACTTAATAAAAATACACTATATTTGCATGCTGGAATATATACAGCATAACATGGATGTACCGTAAAACTGTGCAAACGAGATATTATTATTACGTCTAGAGTTGAGATTCTACCCTCTCTCAAATAATGCGTAGCTAATGTTTTGAGGTCTTCAACCAGACTGCATAATATTTGTGTACAAATATTTACTATGGAGGTAGGTTCGACAACTCTGGTGTTGCAAGCGTCCATAGGCGGCTAACCACCAGGCGGACCGCATGTTTGTCTGCTATCTCAGTGCGATAATGAAGAGCTCTGTTAGTGGCTTTGATTAATTAGTGATAAAAATAATCGGTCCGCAAATTGCAACCAATGTTTGAAGCCGAAGTGAAAAGCATTCAATCTTATACAAAAATACCTATTCTAATATTTTTTCAGTGCCTATTGCACATATATGGCGAAACAGTGACATAAAGCCAATAATAATCTTACTATACTCTTATTTTAATAAAAAATCACGACAATATTCTTTAAAATACATACATATTTTAAACATATTTTATAAGTGTTTCGTTACAAATGAATAATTACATTTTAAAACGAGCGTTGTAGATTACAAATGTTTAAAATAATATAAATCTGTGGGAACATTTTCACTGTAAATTACTTTTTATCATCATTTTATATTTAACAAGTGACTGCACTTTATAACTTACAACACACGACTGTACTAATTTATGAAACATTAAAACTAGGAAATCACTCACTTATTAATAAGTTGTTAAAACACAAATATATCCGTGAAATCGAACCATTTTGCATAACATTAGACGAGTACTATTTATTATTAAGCACATTTTATTATTTATTTTAACTTCATATGTATAAAAGATAAATATTTTATTTCAATGACGTTTCCCTTATTAATAAGCTGTTGACAATTTATAGTTAATATTATAATAAATCTTGGACATTTATTAATTTTTATAAATTTTTGAAATAAACTGAAATAAATATAGCCGTCATTAGTAAAATAATATTTTATATACTTTTCCCTTTGCTATTGATATAATATTTTCGACAACTGAGCATTTGACAATTTTAACTATAACTATATAATTATAGTTAAGTCAGCTGTCAAATGACGAAATGTTGAACAAATGTCGAAAAGATTGGTGAACAGATCTCGAAAAGATTGTTGAACAGATCTCGGAAATATTGATGAAAAAATCTCGTATGAACATACCCCTATGACCTTTGAAAATTCGGAAAAATGCTATCCAAAAAATATTAAAGTGAAGTTAGTGAGACCATCATAACGGGTAAAATTATCAATCTTGGATTACAAGATCGAATATAAATAAATCATTTATTTTCTCTTCACAAAGCAGTAGTTACAGTGGTGGACTTATAGTAGGTAATAGTTATATGCAATAATTATAGAAAGACATTTTAAACATTAATTTTAACACGATTTAAAGCTTTCTTTTCATCTTAAAAGGTCGTAACATACATACATATATAGGTATAAGTAAGTCCTTTAAAGACAGTTAAACTGGAGAGAAATCTTGCAGTGCTTCAATATATACATACATACATATTATTGTCCGGCACTAAAAGACCGCTTGAGTCATTCATCGTAGCTATGATATAACCATTTTCGTAAAATAAATATTTAAAACTGTATTAAACCGTATGTTTTTAAATATATTTTTATATAAATGATTTTACACACATTTATTATACGAAGGATTATTAATTACTATTATTATAAAATTACTTACCGTAAAAGACAACAACTATGCGTTGTATAATAATTATAATTGTACACAATGACATGGCGAAGTCTTGAATTTGAAGTGTGCGTTATATTTAGATATAAGTTTGATATATATACATATAAATATATAAATACAAGTAACAGTGTATATTCAATTGGAGAAATACTATCAAACGATGTATAAATGGTTATGCATGATATAACACTGATAGGTAAACATCGATAATTAATGATTACTCTCAAATACTGTAATCTACATCAAAATTATATACAATCAATTGAGTATATATGTAAATATTCTTCGCTACATTTAAACAATTCAAATATCTATAGGTTAAATTCACTTTCGCTACTAGAACAGGTCTACCCTCTACAATGAATACCGCTTATATATAATTTTATATACTTCTTCTACAGTAAATGGACATACAACCGGTTTCATCTAATCATATTTACTTACATTTAGTTTTGGCATTGTGAGATAGCTGTCCGGTAGATCACTGATCTTGATATTTAGCCGAGCCTTTCTAAATGTCGACGCCATGTTGGATTTGGATGTCTTCAGACGGCCGATCCTTGTCTCTTCATCTAAGAAAAGATTACAAACTTTGATAGCTGTTGTAGAAGGCATGGCAGTCATATCATGATTACGTCATCAAATAGAAAATTGGAGATTGAGGACGATGATAATATATATAATAATTTATAATAATAATAATATATCCTCACGCCTTCCCACGAGGGTCCCCGAAGGGGTAGGCAGAGGTGTATAGGTAATACCCACACACCCACTTTCCGCCAGAGGTATATTAGGTGCCAACGTGACAGATGGCGAGTCCATCGCCGTTACTCAAGCACGACTATACATACGCCTTTGAATTTCTTCTCAGACATATGCAGGTTTCCTCTCGATGTTTTCCTTCACCGTAAAGCCTTCCCGTAAGGGTTATCGAAAGAGGTAGATGTGTAAAATCCTTTCGCCTAAAACAAATCGCGAATCCTGGCAGCCGGCAAGTCCAGCGCTTCTCATGCACTATACGACTTAGAATTTCATCTCAAAAGTGATGATTTGAACTTGCAATATTTGTGTTGCATGCGACTATTCGAACTCCGCCACCAAGAGCTCTGAAGTTTGGAAAAAGCTTGCATTCTAATATGTAATGAGGGATCTTCAAGAAGGCTGATAAAAAATTAAGGCTCGTATGCCAATTGCTTATAAGAGATAATATAAGAAAAAATTCAATGATTTTATTCAATAATAACTAACCTCCCATTCAAGCAGCTCAAGCCACCATTCTGCTGATTGTCAGTGGGTAGAGCGATGTTTGTGGGTGGGCTCTTGTTCAACGGGTACCACTGAGCGACTGGTTTGCGAGGGTTGTCCAACATTTCCAGCCAATGCTCGCGACCGATGCCGATCAGGGTTGAACCGATAGCCGCGCAGCCGATAAGCTCGTTCGGGCCAATCCTAAGAAATTTTTTATTGTAATTTTTAGGTTGACATGTAAGTTACCACCAATATACGTTTTCTGGATGTTTAAACATATCCTATGTGTTAGTCCAGCTAATCTATCTCTGTGCCAATTTTCATCCAATTTTTTTCAGTATTTTGCTGCATGTAAATGTAAATAAAATTTTACCACTTGAAAATAGCGTACCTACGTAGTTCAGTCAAGATGTATCCCCTCGAAAAATATGCTCTCACATAAACTTCTATGGTTTCCTAAATGCTATATTACCTGCTCTATGTCACTTAAATAATAAATATCCTCACGCCTTCCCACAAGGGTCCCCGAAGGGGTAGGCAGAGGTGTATAGGTAATACCCACACACCCACTTTCCGCCAGAGGTATATTATGTGCCAACGTGACAGATGGCGAGTCCATCGCCGTTACTCAAGCACGACTATATACGCCTTTGAATTGTTTCTCAGACGTATGCAGGTTTCCTCATGATGTTTTCCTTCACCGTAAAGCTCGTGGTGTGACTAATCATTGTACTTAACTTCAGAAAAACTCATTTGTACAGTCGGGATTCGAACTTGCGATCTTTGTGTCGCAGGCTCGAACCAATCGGCCACCACGGCTTCTAGGTTACTTATTTATTTATTATAAATAAGTAAATGTTACTGGTGTTAATTTTAAAGATGAATAAAACAGTAAGCATTTTTAAGTCATTCAATTTCAAGGTGAATGCGTCCAGACGACTAGTATTCATGTCATAAATATTATATTCCACAAGAACCGGGGTATGTAATAGAAAGTTTTAATTATAAAATAATTAAAAATAAACTCACCTGTCATAGTCAATAACTTTGACAAGCAACGTAATGTCAAACACGTTCTCAGCTGGTAAATCGAAGACAAGAGCCTCATTGTAGACAGGACAGAGGGTGTTTTTTTTTACAGTTGTCTTTTTCTTTTTAATACGCTTGCCCTGGCATATCAGGCAAATCTTCACGTACGGATCTAAGGAGGAAAAGTGGTTATTATATGCATGACCCCACAAGGGTCACCAAACGAGTAAACATAGGTAGGTATAGTAGCACTTGCGTGAGAGATTTTGATTTCGTGATTTCCTCGCGATGTTTTCCCAAACCACCTCGTAGTTTGATAAATCACTGTACTTATGACCAGATAACACATTGGAATAGACCACTGGGGTGCCTATTATACACTTAGCAGGTGATTACCGTAACCACTCGGCCACTAGATTTAGATTATCATTAAATGCACATAATAATTTCGGATTTTATTTTCTCATACAATAGTACAAACCCTTAATAGCACGAAAAAGCTATTAACTTGTTAATAAATAGTGTCGGGGTTACCATTAAAGAAAATCACACGTCAGAGAGGCTACAAATTGCTGCAAGTAAATTGAAAAAAACTTACAATAGACTAATATGCGGTCTCAAAGTCGAGAATAAATAACAGTTAGAAATCCAATATAAATTATATTACATACTTAGGTGTACCATATATTTTCTTTTCTAAGTAAGTCTTGTATATTCATTAAGTACAAGATCAAATAGCTTTCATTGAAAATCTAAAGATCGTCAAAATACATTTGAGAATAAATTGAAAGATGTTTGTATAGAAACAGCGATGGTGCGTCCATCAGTCACATTGGCGCATTCGCCAGGGTCCTTGTGGGAAGGCCTGAAGTATATTTAAGACTTAGTTCTGTGATAAGACCATTAGTTCAGTTTCTTGGAACCAATTCAGGTTCATGGCTTCTCTTTTGCGCAAACCGAAGCCATCCCATGCAACTCTCATCCTTCAACATTCAACAACGTCAGCTAACCTTACAATTGAAGCAGTTGCTCGCATTTAAAAATTAGAACTAGTCTGGTTCTGACAGCCATTCCATACGGATTTCTGGAAACTTTAATACTGCAGGAACACAACACAACTTGAAAGCGGTTTCATTTGGCTCGGAGCATCTGTCTTTACAGATGCTACTACCCAGGTCTGAGTAGTACGTTGTACTCCCCTTTTGGGGCATCTAAGCCCAAAGATAAACTTTAGACAGTCTATTTCTGAAGAGATTTAGGGCGTGATGATAATGTTTGTATTCCCCTGCGTGAAATTCGATCTCATTGGTAGAACAATTTTCTAGAATAAAATGTATTATATCTGGTAAACCAACTTATAATCTCTCTGCGCAAAATTCCATCCCACCCATCAAAGATCCTTTGAAACTTTCTCATTATTGAATGAAATGAAATGAATGAATCTAGAGAGAACTGGCGCTCTATTCTCTCCGCTGTTGACATAAAATGATTTTACCTGAAGATCCATTGATGTCCATTGCCTTCAGATTCCTGGCCTTAATGACGGTGACCGTAAGCCGACCAGCAGTTGGCAGATAGCAGAGCGATAGCATCAACTCTCCAAGGTCTTTCTTTTCCTGTTAACAAACGTATATCAAAGAATTATTCGATGCTTGTTGCAGATGAGGAACGCATATCTATTAATTATGCATGAGTAAGTGAGATAAATAAATAATAAATACCTGGGACAATACCACACAAATTGACCTAGTCCCAAATTAAGCAAAGCTTGTGTTATGGTAAGTAGACAACTATATATTTACTTATATAGATAGATAGATATATACATAAATACATAGGACATCAAAGACTAGATGAAAATACTCGTGTTCATCACACAAATACCTGCCCTCAGCGGGATTCGAACCCGCGACCTCAAGTTTTGCAGTCAGGAGCTCTAACCACCAGACCAGACGGCCGTCAAATCCAGATCAGAAGTGATATTGGCGTGCTTTTGTGTACCACTAGTTGTACCTGGCATGCGTTACAATGACACTCAAATTACATTGTTTTTTTTTAAATGAAATTGAATTAAGAACATGTATGGACGTTGATATTATGTTGATACTCCATGATGTAGTTTCGTCATCAACAAGATGAGGAGCATTTTCAGAGGATTTTAAGTCCTTTCTAGATTTACACATAGCATTGGCATTATATAGAGAACTGGCGCTCTATACTCTCTGCCTACCCCGTTAGGGACTTGGCGTGATGATATGTATGTATCGGCATTATTCACATTAATCTTGCTCTCTATAGGTATGTACACGTTCGCCGGTTTCGAGTACTAACTCTTGACGATCCCATCCTTGATTTCTCGAACAATTTGATCTAAGTAGTGACTTCCTTTTACAATCACACCCTCTTTCACACGATTTGATTTGCGAATGCCTCACTGTATAGCTTAGAAATAGATAAGATTTTTGTTTGTTTTAAATACATTTTATATTCACGCCTTCCCACAAGGGTAGGTAAAGGCTACCCACACACCCACTTTTCACCGGCGATATAATTTAGGTGCCATCGTGACAGATGGCGAGTCTACCGCTGTTACTCTAACACGACTATACATACGCCTTTGAATTTCTTCTCAAACGTATGCAGGTTTCCACTCGATGTTTTCCTTCACCGTAAAGCTCGTGGGACTTATGTACTAAAGATCAGAAAAACTCATTGGTACAGCATTTGACAATTGTCATCTGCTGTCGCCGCTTAGAATTAAAGTTAAATTATTATATAACAATATTACATAATTGTAACTTACTTGTGTTAGTGTTTCTATGTAGGCTTAAGTAAATAAATAAATCTATACGTGATATAAAATGGAATTAATCTCTACTCTCAGAAAGCGAAATCCCTAGGCATTAGCGTATAAGAGTATTTTCACTGTCATTATTTCGTACAGGCCAGACGAGGTCAACACTACACTAAAATTCGTTTTATGACAACCCTAATACCTGCGATAAATGTATCATAAAAATATAACATCCCAATATTGTTCCCGAATATAATAAGACAGGGTTGCCTCTCTCGCCGGGTCACTTGACAAAGGTTCCACCTTGTAATCTGGCCTGAAAGGGACTCAGGTTCTATAGCGCCTCGGAAAGGGATAAAGCATTTGATTAATGTTTCAGAACTCCTGATATATTGCTCAGCTTTCTTACACCGTTGAATTTGGAATCATATTTAAATTATATAATAATAATAATCATAATATAATAATAATATAAATGAGACGATCAATAAAACAGAGGTAATAATAACTAATATCTATCAACGGGAATGATAGCAGAGTAAATTTTGACTGACTGCAACGTCAAAATTCCAAGTTCAAATAATTACGTGCTTTATTTCTACTAAAATGTACGGCGAAGGAAAACATCGAGAACCACGAAGAAGAAACCACGAAAGAGCGTCCGAGAGAAGGTAACATATTCTATCAGAAACTATAGCGTTGTTATATTTTCGGAGATATTCCTATGAGATTAAAGATATATTGAGGGGATATTATTTATAGAAGAGATATTCCGACAGTATTTATATATATTGATGGAAGATATGTTGTAGAACATATGTCTACACATTGCTATTTGCGATCTCAATGCGGCATCCATTAGCTTATTCACGTTCTAGTGTGGTATTTAATAATACGCCAAGTAATACGCCAGGAATAAAAAACTTCGCCCCTCAATATGGTAAGTAAACCTTGACCCGTTAATACCGTACTTATTCGTGATTGTGTCACTGCATTATAAACTCGAGTGCTGGCATTCTTACAACTTCTTTTGCTACCAAAGTTTCAACCAACATTTTCAAGATTTATTTATTGTATAAGCTTGAGAACCGGCCATTTCTTTTCGAATACTTTACCGCAATGAAGAACATAATATTTCTCCGGCTTAAGCTACTAAAAAGTCGACTTAATTAACTCAAGCTGAAAATACTCGAGAGATGCCATGCCATTTTCCTTGGAAAAATATTTCATAGTGACATTAATGAAATTTTCTCCATGTAATATATGATTCGGGAAAACAGCTCACTTAGATAAATAAATACCTAAATATCCTCACGCCTTCCCACAAGGGTCCACGAAGGGGTAGGCAGAGGTGTATGGGTAATACCCACACACCCACTTTCCGCCAGAGGTATATTAGGTGCCAACGTGACAGATGGCGAGTCCATCGCCGTTACTCAAGCACGACTATACATACGCCTTTAATTTCTTCTCAGACGTATGCAGGTTTCCTCTCGATGTTTTCCTTCACCGTAAAGCTCGTGGTGTGACTAATCACTGTACTTAAGTTTAGAAAAACTCATTGGTACAGTTGGGATTCGAACTTGCGACCTTTGCGTCGCAGGCAACTGCTCGAACCACTCGGCCACCACGGCTCACTTAGATTATTTTCAAATATTATTTTCTTTCTAAATCTTTCTTAATAAATACTTACAGTATAGTTGAACAGTTTATTTGCTTGCATGTCCTTAGTAAACCGATGAGCATGTATGAACAGACTGATGAATGTAGACGAAGCGAAAGTGGTATGTAGGTCTAGAGAGAACTGGCGTTTTATACTCTCTGCCTACCCCGCTAGGGACTCGGCGTGATATATGTATAAATGTATGTATGTATGTATGTCCTTAGTTTTTAACTAGCGGGCAGAATTGGATTTTGTTATATTGGAGAAATACTATATTTTAATAACACGCGAAGACCTTAGTAATGGAGCAAATAAAATAGGTATTCTTTTTAATTATACAGTGGGTGAGACGTACCTGAGGTGCAGCCAAGATGTTCATGGTATACTCGATCTCTTGCTGAAGGTCAGCTGACTCGAGAAGCCCTTTCAGCACCACGTGGCCGATCAGGTCATGACGACTGAAGCGGTCGAAGTCGTACACAGAGAACTGGAGGTAGCGTTGGCGTAGCTCTTCATAGGGCACACTGTGTGGAGATGAGAAAAAGTTCATTGATTTATTGGAGATTTAATTGATCTGTGTACTATATATATATATATATATATATATATACTAATACTACTACTACCCCAATTAAATAATATAATGTATATATTAATATATTTTATATACTATATACTTATAGTATAATCAGTTTTCTCCACACATATCTGTAAGAAAAGGATTTAAAAAGATAGACCATATTTTTTTTGCAGACCGTTTCCTTTTTCAATTTGTATAAATTTTTTACATTTTGTTTTTTATAATTTTTTTTAGAATAGCTTATAGTAATACAAAAAAGAACTATGACTTAATAAAATAATAGATATTGTGATCGAACGCTATTGAACCTTTATTTGGTTGTTAGCAAAACCGATAACATTACTTTTACCCATAATAGCAACCCTACTCTATCTTTCACAATAGTGACAGCTGTCAAAACAGTGTCCGAACTGTCAAAATCTTAAATAGAGCGTCGGTGCAAACAACACGACACCTCATTTATCTCAAAATTAAATTAAATTGAACACCGGAGACTGCAAAATACATTCAAATATTATCATTATCCTACTAATATTTGTAGCCGTAGTGGCCAAGTGGTTCGAGTAGTTGCCTGCAACACAGAGATTGTAAGTTTACCGACTCATTAGTACATGTACAAATTTTCTGAACTTAACTACGGTGATTAGTCACACCACGAGCTTTACTGTGAAGGAAAACTTCGAGAGAGAACCTGCATACGTTTCAGAAGAAATTCGAAGGCGCATGTATAGCCGTGCTTCAGTTACGGCGATGGACTCGCCATCTGTCTATGTTGGCACCCAAAATATATCCCGCTGTCTCCATCCGTGCGCGATCTTAGCATAATGTATTTTATTCCGAAATTTATATTTTACTTATATTTAACGGTATGAAATATTATACAAACATTTATAGAGTGTTTTAAAGTATTTTAGTAAAATATTAAAAAAAAAAGTAATACAATTTAATATTAGTTCTTTTAAGAATTATATAATGTAACCAAAACATGCAGAAAGTAAACAAAACTCGAATTTTACCTTCAAAATTATATATCTTGTTAATCTTACATACACTGAAACTCGAAACATATTTTACAGACAGATATAATAACAAACCATAATGCTGCATTACTTCAATATGGTTTTGTTTAAGAATCTAAGCCTTCGATAATTTTTCAGTTACTATACATATTCGTTCCCTTGACCCCATGCTTTTAAGGATTACAATCGCATGAACATAAATATTCATTAAAAAACGTTTTTAATCTCCCACAAGTTCATTGCCCGATATCATTTGTAATCGTTATCAGAACGAGTATTAAAGCTTCGCAGTCAAGGCAACAATTGCTGTAAATTGCTTAACGCGACGTTTAATGTCCGTATGAATTCAAATGTAATTTGTTTAGTTATTAATTTTTACGTATTAAGGCTGGGCACGTGCAAAGCTCTAATTAAAAAGTAATGTCAAAATCTTAACTTGCCATCTGTCACGTTGGCACGTTAAATATATCTCTGGCGGAAAGTGCGTGGGTGTATAGTACCTACACACTGCCTACCCCGTCGGGGAAGGCGTGAATATATAATAATTATATCTTTATATATATACATTGCTTCTGTGCGTGTTTTTGTCACTGAGTATGGAGTAGGCAGAGGTGTATAGGTAATACCCAAATACCTACTTTCCGCCAGAGATATCTTAGGTGCCAACGTGACAGATGGCGAGTCCATCGCCGTTACTCAAGCACGACTATACATACGCCTTTGAATTTCTTCTCAGACGTATGCAGGTTTCCTCTCGATGTTTTCCTTCACCGTAAAGCTCGTGTGACTAATCACAGTACCAAAGTGCATAATGTCACATGTTTTTTTTTTAATTTTATTTCAGCCCGGTATTCAGACAAATTATTAACATAGTTATTATAGACAACCTGTGCCACGTGATTACACTCACCGCGTAAAATTTACTTTTATAGATTCAATTTCATTTGTTTGCATTTATTTCCTGAGATAAAACAAAAAACCTTATGTAATAATCCGGCTAATACTCTATCTCTGTGCCAAATTTAATCCAATTCCGTCCAGTAGTTGTTGCGTGAACGAGGAACAATAACCCGCACAGATAGATAATCGCATTTATAATATCATCAAGATGTCATCAGTAATTTATTTAACACTTTTAAACAATTCAATATTCATTACAGGCTGAACAATAACAACGTGACACTAAAGTGTCAAACAATTCTGACACAAAATCTCGATAAGCATTATCAAATTTAGAGACTGAAATTCGTGAAGCTTTCGGAAAATTTTGTAATTAAATCCAAACACGAAACTCGCCAGATCAAAACTCAATTATTTTGAAGCAATTTTATAGTACTAATAACTATTATCAGGTAAAAGCTTTAGGTGCTAAGGAACGCAGATATTTAGTTACTGTTAGGACTAGGGTGTAAATGAAATAAATAAATAAATATCTCGGGACAATACCACACAAATTGACCTAGTCCCAAATTAAGCAAAGCTTGTGTTATGGTAACTAGTCAACGATATATTTACTCATATAGATATATATATACACGATTACATCCAAGACTAAGGTACAAATACTCGTGTTCATCACACAAATATCTGCCCTCAGCGGGATTCGAACCCTGAGGTCGCAGGTTCTGCAGTCAGGAGCTCTAACCACTAGACCAGACGGCCGTCAAAGAAATACGGTGGGTATTTACTCCATTACCATAACAAATGGTAAGTCTGTCGCCGCCTCTCAAGCATGTGTATACATCATCTTAAAGAATATACCGTATAAGCAGAGGTGAATAGGTAGTGCTCACAGAACTCCTTTCCGCTAGAGGTATATTTTAGTTGCTAACGTGACCGATGGCGAGTCCGTCGCCGTTGCTCAAGCACGACTATACATGAGCCTTTTAATTTCTCCTTGAGGGGAAATTAAAGCGCTTGAGCGCTTGCAGGTTTCCTCTTCACCGTAAAGCTCGTGGTGTGACTAATCACTGTACTTAAGTTCGGAAATACCATTGGTACAGTCGGGATTCGAACTTGCGATCTTTGTGTTGCAGGCTACTACTCGAACCACTCGGCCACCACAGCTAATAAATATTACCGATGAGTATCGGTACAACTCTGCCTACATTTTACATAAATGGAGACGAGAACTTAATAAGATAAATGCGTAAAGAAAAATACCCTCTGTTATTTTACCTGAACAAGAAGGTCTCGTTGAAGACAGGGTTGAGGTTCTTGCGATGTACCTTCGTCTGGAATTTCTTTTTGCGATCTGGCAATAGGAACACTTTGATGTAAGGATCGCTGCTGCCTGTCACATCCTTGATGGGCAGGTCACGTGCTTCGAATATCTGAATAAAGAAAGGAACATTTTAACTCTAAATATGAGTGCTAAGATAGTTTTCATAGGGACTTAAATTTTAAATAGCATTTGTTTAATTACTTAAAATGTTTCTGCCGCCGAAGGCACCAACTGTTGGCGACACCCGCGTGGTATAACGTTAGTCTATTAAATCCCACAAAACACAATGTTTATTTTTAATCTCTTCTTACCGCGATCGAAGATGCTGACGTGTTTACGGATTCTCTATCACAATTTGTATAATAACGTAGGATGTTTCTTTCCCAATGTAATTTAACATAGTAATATTAAATGCAGTAAGTAATTCAAAGGCGTATGTATAGTCGTGCTTGAGTAGCGGCGATGGACTCGCCAACTGTCACGTTGGCATCTAAAATAATCTCTGGCGGAGAGTGGGTGTGTGGGTAATGTGGGTATTACCTACACACCTCTGCCTACCCCTCCGGGACCCTTATGGGAGGGCATGAGGATATATTATATTATTATGAAATGCACTACAATAGATTATTTGATGACACAACAAAACATTGTTTGAAAATACAGATGGATATTTTTTAAGAATCCCATTAGATTGAAATCTTTCCTTAATTATTTCAAAGTAGACCTGCCCCTCGCAAACATGTCGCCGTCGGAGAACCATCGGATAATATTTCATAATCACAGGGTGACGTTTCATTTCCACTCATCCATCATGACAGATGAAGCGTCATGTAATGCTATGTGAATAATTGTAATAACCTTAGGTTAAGAACATCATTAAAAATGTTTAAGTCTTCTATCCTTTCTTTAGAAAAGATGAGTGAAGAAAGATTGACGAAACAGATATACAAAGCAAAAGTGTGTGCAAGAAGAGGCAGAGGAAGGCCACGTTCCAACTACCTGTATCAAATAGATCGGACTCTGAAGGACGGGAACGTTAAGAGTACTCGAAACCGACGTGCAAGTATGAAGAGACTGATGAATGTGGACGAAGCGAAAGAGGTATGTAAGTCTAGAGAGAACTGGCGCTCTATACTCTCTGCCTACCCCGTTAGGGACCTGGCGTGATGATATGTATGTATGTAAGTCTTCTATTTAGTTTGGTTAATAACTGTCATTTAAAATCTTAAATTGAACTACATTTATGCATTAGTATTTAAATTAACATTTAGGACTTAAATTTAAAGTGTCATAATAGTAATTAACTAATTAGATTTGATTAAGAAGATGTATTTGATAAGAGAGACCCTATAAAGTGCAGTAAGGAACTCGATAAACTGTGAAAAGATTCCTGCAGGGTCGGTAAAGCTTGAAGAGTGAACCTCCTTAACCTTAGGTTACTTACCTCCTTAGGTTTGCTCCCGTTCGTCCCCCCCCATGACATAATATGTAGAAATGAACTACCAAAGAAATGAACACCATGAAATAATGTATAGATTTTTTCAATATTCACATCTATAACAATGCCATGTTCTGAAGCAAAGTGATTAATTAGACCAAGAGCTTAAGCATGAAGGAAAATATCTAGGTGGAGGGAAGCTTGCGCACGTTTATGCAGAAATTCGAAGTTGTTATCAAAGATTTCAAAGATATTGTCGAACTTGACAAATAGTGACGGACTCTCAAGTATCTCTCACGTTGTCTGCCACATGGAAACCTAAATTGTTGTTACATATCTGCCTACCCCTGCGGTGACTCATGCGGGAAGGTATCAAGATACATTTTAGAAATACATATTTGTATATTTTATAATAATAAACATCTTTATTTCGTAAATGATGATATATAAATATATTTTCTCATTCCTAAAGATTGTATTCAAAATTGAATTTCAATCTGGGAAAGGAAAAGCCCAATTTAACAACGAGACGACGGCTTCCTCTGAGGAAGGAATTAGAAGATACTTTTCACCACAATTCCTGTAAATTCGAGAAATACGGAAAATAACAGGCCCTATCCACGTCGGGGGCATTGTCCTTATGACAACCGCTGACTCAATTGATATTAGGGAAAATTTAATAATAAAGGCCTGATGCCAAGCTTGGAGTCACTGAGTGTTGATCACACTTAATTAGTCACAGACTATTAATTAAATTTACTCTGTGACATTTGAATTAATTAAGAAATGTCAAGGTAGACACAGAATACGCTTTCGAGACGAATATTAAAGCGTTTCTTTCTGCCTACATTTGTTTAGGGACTTCGGATAAAATAAAGAGAAAATAATAATTATAACTAAATGTATTTGTTAAAACAAAATAAGGCCGAATAATACTAAATACATCTTCGGCGAAAGAAAAGTAATATCATCTGTTCCTTAACACGGCTGTCATATTAACTAAATAATTCCAAGTACCTTCCGATCAGATGAAGGCAACATAATTTCCCTTATAAAAAATATCGTTAATACAGTTACCATTATTAGTACCGTTAGCGGTACGAAATACGGCCATTTCACGTTGAAATGGCTTTAAAACTATGGATACGAAGTTATAGAGCTATATCAATGAATTTGAATATACATATCTAGTTGTAGGCATGTAAAAACATACTTTGAAATCGATATTTACACATCATCACCGCCGAGTCCTTGACGGGGTAGGCAGCTCTTTTCAGCAACACGCTTTCGAGTACTCCTGTACTGTACCTGTCACATCCTTGAATGTTCAAAACTAATAGCTTACCAAACAACCGTAAAACAAATAATTTTACCTTATTATGCTGAGGGTTAGCAAATAACAGATTTACTTGCGATATAAACATACAATGTAGCTGCGTATGAAAAATCCCGTGCATTCAAATAAGGTTTAAAATTGCTTACAATGTAATACGAATGTGCACGTTTTACGACTTTTACAACATTTTCTAGGCAACCTGAACGATTAAAGATCCTTCACCCGTTGTATGGTACTAGCATAATAGTCATAATAATTGCAACTCAATTTTACCTTCGCTGCACAGGAGTTGTATGATTCCCGCTAGAAGTGTTTCTAGGTTAGAGGTCCATGGGTTTTAGGTTTGGTGGTTGTAAATCATTATGTTAAAGTTAATTTTTCAGTAATTGATTCGACTTACCTTCACAACGAGCGCGTCTACTTCTTGATCGTACTTCAGAGCGAAGTGCAGTTTGCCACAGAACTCCAGCTCAGCACTATCGGTTGATGACTGGCGAACCAACTCGTTCTTATACAGCTCGGGCTATACATAACAAAATATATATAACAAACATTTCTATTAGCTGATTTTCACGTCTTCCCACAACGATCAACATTATGCAACAAATTTTGGGGATGAAACAAAAATATATAATAATAATATAATATATCCTCACGCCTTCCTACAAGGGTCCCCGAAGGGGTAGGCAGAGGTGTATAGGTAATACCCACTCACCCTCTTTCCGCCAGAGGTATATTAGGTGCCAACGTGACAGATGGCGAGTCCATCGCCGTTACTCAAGCACAACTTTACATACGCCTTTGAATTTCTTCTCAGACGTATGCAGGTTTTCTCTCGATGTTTTCCTTCACCGTAAAGCTCGTGGTGTGACTAATCACAGTATTTAAGTTCAGAAAAACTCATTGGTACAGTCGGGATTCGAACTTGCGATCTTTGTGTCGCAGGCAACTGCTCGAACCACTCGGCCACCACGGCTTACCACAAAAATATATGATATTTGTAATTAATGTAGTTAGTTTATTTTAACGCTTTCCTGCAATATTATTCAAAAGAAGAGAATGAGAGGTCGCCATACTCTCTTTACTGCGGAGATATATTAATGTGCCAAAGTGGCAGATGATCAAACCTTGGCCGTTTTTCAAGTTCTTGAATTAATTTTCAAACAGTTTCCTCTTCTTTATTGTTTCCTTTCCTCTCGATGTTTTCCTTCACTGTAAAGCTCGTGCTGTAATATATCACCGTACCGGTCCGAAAAAACTAATTTCTACATCCCCCAAGATTCGAACCTGCAGTATTAATTTTTAATTATCTTTTCTTTACGCTTTTCAACAAGAGCCCTAGCAGTTTAAGGTGCAATAGCATTCACATGTCACTGAAGGTGTAAAAATGACAGTTGGTGATGACAGTTGTCATTTTCCCGAAGACTTTCATTGAGATAAGATCTTGTAATTTATGTTAAATATTTATGAAAAAAAATACTCCTTACCAATGGTATACATATTTTATTCAAAACAATACTCATAAAACTTTTCGAATTCATTGCCACATTATTTATGTGTGTACCAACTCAAAACTTACAAAATAAGCAATGAGCTTTGTGTATCAACAAAAAGTTGTATTTATTTTGTACGCATAACTGTTCTCATCAAAGCCTCAACTCATCAAACAACTTATGTACACAGCTAGGGAGGATATTCGGCATGTAGGTTCGTTGATTAAACGTTATTAGCTAATAATCTATCTATAATATTATAAATGTGAATGTAAGTTTGTTTGTTACGCTTTCACGTAAAAACAACTTAACCAATCATCATGAAACTTTGTACACATATTCTTGGAGGTATTAGAAAAAACATAGGTACTTTAAAAAAAATTACGGATTTTTTTTATATTTTGTAAATTTTTTATTTTTGCCGTCCACGCCGACGAAGTCGCGGGCACAGCTAGTATTTTATAATTTACGTCGATAATTACGTTGCCTGGCAACCGAAAACCTTATAGTAACTACAGCGTGAAGGGAATTGATAAGCTAACCGTACCGCCCTGATACGCTGTTTTTCTTCGCTCTTTTTAGGTGGCAAATATAGATATTCCTAAAACACCATCGCAGCATTCCTTTATCAAGTCCAATTGTAAATCTAGATATCATCGTTCGTGCATTCTTGTGTTTTTGCGTGTCACACATTTTAACGTCCAGCGATTGGTTTGGTAGCTTTTTTTTATAAATCGTATCCCATATATTAATTGTACTAATAATCTATATCTGTGCCAAATTTCCTCTAATTCCGTTTTTGCGTGAAAGAGGAACAAATATCTTTACAAAATTTCGCAATTATAATATGTAAAAAGTAGACTTATTAAATATTATACGTATATATGTGAAGCGGGTGTGTGCAGGATGAGAGATAAATAATATGATCCAAATTCACTCACTTTCAAATGTTTATTAGAAGGAGAAATATGAAGGAGAAGTTTACAGGGTAGCACAGTACAAGCAGAAGAAGTGAAATGCGATAGAACACAAGCGAACTTAAGGGTGAAATATTAGCAAGCACTAGATTTAGGTACTAGCAATGCGCGTGATCTTAAGCGGCGGATTTTAGCTAAAGCGACATGCGTCTCGGATCAGATCGTAGTGAGGACTGGAATGCGCCGGCCCGGCCGCTGTCGGCAGGGGCTCGCAGGTAGATGCGCGGGCGCGCGGGCCGTAGCTATCGGAAATATCTAATACGAATCAAAATATGTTTGTCGCTACGTATGTTAATTTATATTACTAATAATAGTTTTTATAACAATGTTCAGCAATATTTTATATATAAATATCTATGTATGTTAACATTATTAATATTTTACAAATAACAATATAATATGGTATATTATTTATTTATGCTATTTGTATATATTTATTTACATTCATACTAATAAAGATGTAGCATAGTAGGGACACTACATCACCCCCCTCCAGACCGTGCTACGGGCGATAATAGTTAGGAAATCGAACCCTACGGCCCGAACGAGTTCTAATTTCAGTATCAGGTTGAATCTGACTTTCTGTTTGTGATGGTTCTGACTGTGAGTGTGTGTATTGATGTGGTCGAGGGTATATTAACGAGCGGTCAGCAGCGTTTGGTGTTTGTTGCGTGGTGTCTGGGTCGTTCATTACGTAGGCCGGTTTTACACGGTCTATTGAGACTGTGACCTTTTTTCGCCCTACTTGCAAGGTGAAAACCTTGTCTTCTCGCCGAATGACCTCATGTGGTCCGGTGTACGCTGGTTTCAAGGATCCACCGACAGTACAGTCACGCAAAAATACGTGAGTGCAAGTGGCTAAGTCCTTGAAAACAAACGTTCGTCTACTTCCGCTATGATTGATAGCAGGCGAAGGCTGTAAGCTACGAACTATACTACGCAGTCTTGACGTGAATTGTGTCAAGTCAGCTGTATAGTCGTTCTTGGCTTCAAAAAATTCGCCTGGCAAACGTAGTGGCTCGCCGTAGACCAACTCGGCAGAAGACGTGTGTAGGTCTTCTTTAACAGCACTGCGAGTGCCTAACAACACAAGAGGCAAGATCTCGACCCAGTTTGTGCTACCATGGCAGACTATGGCCGATTTAAGCTGCCTGTGGAACCTTTCCACAAGACCATTACAACATGGATGGTACGCCGTTGTACGCCGATGCTGGAATCCAGCAATTTGCGACAGACTCTTGAACAAAGCTGACTCGAACTGCGCCCCACGATCTGTGACTATGTCAGTAGGGCAGCCAAAACGCGAAATCCATCCACTCAAAAGGGCCTTCGCCACGTTCTCCGCAGTAATGTCTGCTAGAGGTATTGCCTCAGGCCAACGCGTGAAGCGATCGACGGCTGTAAGGCAATATCGATATCCCTGCGAGACTGGCAATGGTCCGACCAGGTCAATGTGGACAAATTGAAATCGAGCTGCTGGAAGCTTAAAGGAACCCATGGGTGCTGTAACATGCCGCGTTACCTTAGAACGCTGACACGCCAAACAAGAGCGTACCCAATTCCTGCAGTCCCTTCGAATTCCAGGCCAAACGTACCTCTCTGAAACCAGCTTTGCCGTAGCATTGGCACCGGGGTGGCTCAAAGAGTGAAGGCTCTCGTAAATATTTCTTCGTAAGCGCTCGGGAACGAATGGCCTCAGGGTGCTATTGCTGTCATCACAAAACAGCTCCAAATTAGCCCCTGGAAGTCGCACCTTTTTAATGTGCAAAGAGCTCGTACCATCTTCAACGAGTTGCTTCAGTTCTGGATCCGACTGCTGGGCTGTAGCCAACTGCTCGAAGTTAACAGGCTGCGCTATTTCATCGAGCCGAGAGAGAGTATCAGCTACCACATTATTCTTACCAGATATATGACGGATATCTGTGGTAAACTGTGAAATCAAGTCCAATTGGCGAAACTGTCTAGGAGAGCAGTTTTCTTTCCGATTGCAAAAGGCAAAAGTTAGCGGCTTGTGGTCTGTATAGATCACAAAGTCGCGCGCCTCGATCATGTGCCGGAAATATTTAACACTCTCGTAGATGGCGAGGAGTTCTCTATCGTAGGGTGAGTACTTCTGTTGAGTAGAACTTAGCCTACGAGAGAAAAATGCAAGAGGCTGCCAGGTGTCCCCAGCGAGCTGCTGCAGAACTGACCCAATGGCGTTGTCAGAAGCGTCGGTTACCACCGCAAGCTTGGCATTGCAATTAGGATGGGCTAACAAGGCGGCCTGACACAGACCTTCTTTGCAAGCCTCAAATGCCACAAGCTCTTTATCTGTAATAGCAACCGGATGTGAACCCTTCACCGAACCTGTTAGAAGAGCATTTAATGGCGCCTGGTGTTGTGCTGCACCGGGGATAAACCGCCGGTAAAAGTTCACCATTCCTAGGAACCTTCGTAACTGCCTTACTGTTTTGGGCACCGGGAAACTCTTAATAGCCTCCACCTTAGTTGGAAGAGGAGTGGTACCAGCGGCTGATATGTGGTAACCTAGAAATGTGACCTCTGAGGCACCGAAAATACACTTGCCAGTGCTAATAACCATACCGTACTTCTGGAGCCTTGCAAACAACTGATGAAGGTGGTCTTCATGGGTCGCCTGGTCTTTGGAAAAGACTAAAAAATCATCCAAATATGCATACGTGAAATCCAGACCTCTGAGCATCTCGTCGACGAAGCGCTGGAACGTCTGTCCGGCGTTACGAAGTCCGAACGTCATGTACGGAAATTCATAAAGGCCGAATGGCGTTGTTATAGCGGTCTTCGCGATGTCATCCGGGTGAACAGGAATCTGGTTATAAGCCTTGACCAGGTCAATGGTTGAAAACACGGAGCAACCTGAGAGACTGTGAGAAAAGTCGTGAATGTGCTTTATGGGGTACCTATCTGGAATGGTTCGCGAGTTAAGCATTCGGTAATCTCCACACGGTCGCCATCCATTATCCTTCTTGGGGGCGAGGTGAAGTGGTGATGCCCATGGCGATTCCGATGGTCGACAAGTACCATTCTGAAGCATGGCTTCGAATTCGGACTTGGCTATATTCAGTTTCTCTGGTGCTAATCTACGTGGTGTACATGAAACGGGTGGCCCAGGTGTGGTACGAATGTGATGAACAGTATTGTGGGGTGGTGTGCGGTGTATACCAGGAGGTCGTGTAACCTCTGGATATTTGGCTAGTATGTCATGATATACAGAATTACCAGATATTACCTTCACTGACAAAATATCGTCTTTGATGCGGGCAGGCAAACCTACGGTCGCGAGCATAGTGTTAGCGTCGATCAACCGTTTGTTACGAACATCTACAATAAGGTTGTAATATGAAAGAAAATCTACACCTATTATCGCCTTCGTAACATCGGCAACAATAAACCGCCAAGTAAAGTCGCGGCGTAAGCCTAGTCTTAGAACTAAGTGAGCATACCCGTAAGTATTAATAACAGTTCCGTTTGCCGCACACAGTTCATAATTTGTTTTAACACGCCTATCCTTTATCATCGATTTCGGAAACACACACAAGTCACTTCCAGTGTCCACCAAAAACTGCACTTTACTACCTTGATCCGTGACGAATAAGCGACCGGCACCTGGGCAGTCGTCGGCCGCCATTACCGACTGCCTGCGGCGTTTCCCGCGAAGTCGCAGGGCTTCACGCACTTATGCGCCTTAGGTCCAAACTGACTATGGTACCAGCAGATCGGGAACTTCCTGTAGCTGGACTTCGACCTTGTAGAAGCAGAGCGGCCGCGCTGACGATGGGAGGTCGGCTTCTGTCTCGAACGTGACATTCTGTCATTCCTGTCCATCCTCGCAGTTAGCGCTTCAATCTGCTTGGTAAGCATCGCGATAGGATCGTTACTTGCCGAAGGTTTTGCTGGTGATGACGCCGACGCAACATGGGGACTGAGTGTGACGATATCCAATATTTTGTCAGCTAGCTCAGATACCTCTTCAAGCGTTGACTTGGTCTGCGATGCGACGATAGCTTGTACATTGCTGGGAAGTCGACTGGTCCAGAGTGTACGAATGAAGTCGCCTGGAACGCCTGGTCCTGCAAGGTTCGTCAAGTGTCGTAAGAACTGTGACGGCTTCCTGTCACCAAGCTCCTCGGAAGTCAGCAGCTGCTGCACCTGCTTTTCACGAGATGCAGTGAGTCTTTTTATCAGCTCCGTCTTTACACGAGTGTACTTATCCGGTGATTGCGGTTCCTTGATGATGTCTTCCACTAAATCAGCATAGGCCGGGTCAAGACCGGACATCATGAGATGGTATTTAGTGGATTCTCGCGTAACATTTGCTAATGCAAATTGACTCTCCAGCGATTCGAACCACAGCCATGGTTTCGTTGCATAAAATGGAGGTACTCGCACAGAAACGTGGTTCACAGATTCTTCGCTACCATTGTTTCCACCACCGCTACCGCTGTTCTCCGTCATGGTGTTCTGATAAGGGTGTCACCAATGAAGCGGGTGTGTGCAGGATGAGAGATAAATAATATGATCCAAATTCACTCACTTTCAAATGTTTATTAGAAGGAGAAATATGAAGGAGAAGTTTACAGGGTAGCACAGTACAAGCAGAAGAAGTGAAATGCGATAGAACACAAGCGAACTTAAGGGTGAAATATAAGCAAGCACTAGATTTAGGTACTAGCAATGCGCGTGATCTTAAGCGGCGGATTTTAGCTAAAGCGACATGCGTCTCGGATCAGATCGTAGTGAGGACTGGGATGCGCCGGCCCGGCCGCTGTCGGCAGGGGCTCGCAGGTAGATGCGCGGGCGCGCGGGCCGTAGCTATCGGAAATATCTAATACGAATCAAAATATGTTTGTCGCTACGTATGTTAATTTATATTACTAATAATAGTTTTTATAACAATGTTCAGCAATATTTTATATATAAATATCTATGTATGTTAACATTATTAATATTTTACAAATAACAATATAATATGGTATATTATTTATTTATGCTATTTGTATATATTTATTTACATTCATACTAATAAAGATGTAGCATAGTAGGGACACTACATATGTATGTAGATGGAATTGTGGATTAGCTTTCAAGAAGCAATAGATACATACTCATTAGCTGCTGAATATTTATACTGATAAATAATTATAAGCATTTAAATTACATTTTAAATACATAGGCCTGTTTGACGCTACGGACGCGTAGCACTTATTAGCTACATTCGTAGCTGCGTAGCAAAACTTTTGCTACGCAGAATATATGTACATATTTAAACCTAACTGTTGCTTGCGCATTCGTAATGTTAATTTTGTCATCAATTCAGTTTATCGAGATGGAAAGTAATTTTTTCTATCATATTTCTATCAGCTTAACAGCTTAACATAATTTTGGTCCAAGAACAAAATTGTGGGCTGAAGAACTGAACCATAATCTGTAAGCATCAACTTAAACTTTTTAATATGTTACCATTAACCAAGGTACCAAAAAACAGGAAATTACCTTCGAACAAAATAGCTATAAAATGGAATTTATCTGTTCTGTTCTGAAAATTACTGAAGTCTGAATCGTAAAAAGTAATGAAACGTAGCTCGTAAAACATTCGGACAACTTTAGATTTACAGGTAACATGTATGGAAAGGGCCTAGAACAATATGTGAACTTACTGCTAAAGATCGAAAAGTGTATTATTTGGACCTTCAAACTTGAATTATACCGCGTTCTGCACCTCAATCCATTTTACGTTTAATTGGGAATCATTTAGTTTCCATTCACGCCGAGTATGACTAGGCAGAGAGAATAGAGCGCCAGTTCTCTCCAGACTTGCATACAAACATTTTCAATACAAGCGTTACTTCAATCATTTTCATGTCATATTTTAATTATTTTTGTTGTTTGAGTATAGTGATTAGTGACCAAGAGGTTTACGGTTAAGGAAAATATCTAGAGAAAACGTCCATACGTTTTAGAAGAAAATAAAAGACTTGCGTACATATGTCTAGACGTGCTTGAGTAACGACGATAAACTCGACATTTATCACGGCACATAAATACATCTCTGGCGGAAAATGGGTGTGCCGGTACCACCTACACTTATGCCTACCACTTGGGGAAAGGAAAACATCGAGAAGAAAACTGTATACGTCTAAGAATACACGAAGATCTGCCAAATTAGCGAATTATGTCTCAGATCGCGTCTGCATCTTAATATAATTATCTCCCTTATCTCCCTTACCTCCAAAAATATGGTGTCACTACACCTGTTACCTGTTAAGGGAGTGCCTTAGACCTTTGGCGACCCTCACGAAGCTATAGTACACGTTATAGGCAGTTTTACATCACGCTACCATGCTAAGTAGCCAAGCGAAAAAGGTTTCTTTTAATAAACGGCATGTAGAACCTTGGGGCCCAGTTACATAATACGCCCTTCTCACAAGGGTATTTGAAGGGGCATAGAGGCAACAGGTATAAACAGCTATTTTTACGACCATAGATTAACATTTATTTGTAATAAAACTTTTAATATATAAGGTCTGATAAATAATAGGAGATAGCATATTTCAAATAAGTATATACCTCTGTTCCCCTTCGCAAATTAACAGAACGAATTAATTACCCACAATTTATTACATCAACATTCCATCGAAATGCCCCTTTGAACAATTTCATTCGCTTCATTTATCGTTCAAAGGTTGATAAATTTCGCGAATCGGAGCTTTCGTTATTATTCTTTGTACCAAAAAAACAAGTATGTCAGTAAAGAATTTTAAAACAGTGCTATTTGACCTCTGACAGCAAAAACTCTCAAATATAACAAAACTGCCTGACGATTCTCGCTTAATACTGGCCACCTATAAAAAGTTATACCAACATTGGTACATGAAAGAAGACGATGAAGACACATTTATTCTACTTGAATTTATATAAAGAAATCGAAAGTACACGGCTTTTTTTCTTGTATTGTCTCTCGTAGCGTGAGTCCCGGGAACTTTTGCTACTTAACCGGTCAATGGAGAGACCTAAGCCTCCAGCCAGGCACTTTATTTCCAAGGTACACGGCTTAAATTATGTAATGATATATATATCAGTTGATATAAAAAAAAATCCTATGTTCTACCAACTAAGTAAAATCTGAAACAAAATGTCCGTATTTTACAACGTAAATGTTTATCCCCTAGGCTAACCTGTACTGTATACAGGTTAGCCCGTCGTATACAGGTCGTGGATAAAATTCAGCGTACATTTATAGTCGAATATAGATGTTAAGAAATTGAAATGAAATTCAATAAGTGTTCCCTGTGTCCCTTACGTTGAATAAAATATTTGGATTTTGATTTTTGATTTTTTTTGAGCATTTTTTTTGCGAGTCTTACATAAACCTGCTATTACTTTAAAAATATTTTCTAATTGTCATAACTTATGACGGTACAGTCAAATTCAAATTTAACGCTTATATTGATATAAGATAAACAGGGGACGCTTATTGAGCATCAACTTTTATAGTATTTTAAATTTTAGAGATATTAAAATTTCAACGTGACAGATGTTGCGTCCATCGGCGTTTCTCAGACACACCTACAGATGTTTCTTCGTCTTCGTTTAATTTAAATAAATTACTATAATAAAATATCATAATACTTACACACAACTCTGTCTACCCCTTCGGGGACCCTTGTGGGAAGGCGTGAAGAAAATATACCCCCCAATTAGGCTGTCACTAAGTTATAACTTGTTAAGACAATACTAACTGTGCTCCTAACGCATTATACATATAACCCTTTCTCAGGAATCACTTAATCTAATGCTAGAAAACTGCATTAGAATCCGTTGAATAGTTTAAAAGATCTAAAAGCGAGCAGACAGCGGACGCGACTTCATTTAATACTATATAAAGAAGTAGGATTTGTTTTTAAAATGAAATGTACAGACAGCTTTGAATTAACTAGCACGAACATAGTATATGTCTCATGTTTCCGAAACACGTGTCAAACTATTGGCCAGCGTGGTATAATATCCGGCTGATGACAGGTACCGTGTGCGTCATTGGAAATGTGTTCGCCATTTGTAATATTGTTTCAATGCACTTACGAGTATTTGACGTCAGTAGAGCTTATCTCCACAGCAATTGTACGCACGATTGGTGACAATAATTGAAAATGAGTATGCACCTGACAATTTCCCGCATCTTACTTATATACAGTGAAATATATTTGACTTCTTTATATGCTCTTTATACATGATATATGACATATTACATATGACATATTACATATAACATATATGACATATACATATTACATATGAGACTGTCAGAAAAAGCTCTTTGGTCGCCGGGGCTCAAACTTGCAATCTACCTTTTGGAGATGATTTCATAATCCACTCGACCATGACGGTTCACCTATATTAAAGGTTTAGGTTTAAAGAATTTATTCTCATAAAAACATACATGTTCATTTACAATGAGATAGAAACGTAATAAAATATAAGTACATTATAGTTGTTTCTGGGCTGTTACACTGTATACATATAATTCTTAAGTTTACTTTTAAACATAAATACACTGTCACACTCTTTTATTATTAGGCAATTCATTGTATAACTGTACTCCCTCAAAAAGTATAGTTTTTTTTCCATAGTTAGTACGATCAAGAATAGCAGTAAGATTTCCTATTAGCAAAGTCCTATCAATGATAGCACACAAGGTAAACATAGAGAGAAACTTAAATGAAGCTCCTACCGAGAATGCATTAAGTAGTAAGTGTATATCAACTTTATCTTTCCTTATAGAGCAATAAGCCATATCTCATAATAACTAGGAACTTAGTTCACGCAGTAACTCTAAGATTTATCGCTTGATATAGGAGCGAACAATTTTCTGCTTGAAACCGTACATGCCTATGTTAGACACTATAATAGTATTCGTGTGCAGGGTGTTTGTAGTACTGGCGATAGAGTAGTTGAATGAAATAAGTCTTTTGTGCAGTCGTGATTTTTTGTATGGCGTCAATATATCCCTTGAAAAATGTTTAGTAGCCAAGCCATCCAGGACGGGATGTTACAGGAAATAAAGCAGTTGTCTTCTCTAGAAGTTGAGTTTCGAGAAGTTAAAATAAATACCTCCAAAAATAACAAAATGGTAACAGTATTAAAAGAGATAAATACTCACTCTGAAACATGTGTTTATGGTTTTTTTTCCGAAAAAAAAAGAAGTAAATAGGGCGAAAAAAATACAAACCAGAATGGTTTTCATTCTTACGTTTCTACCCACAATCTCCTACTCAACAATGTGCCCTATTGCATATTTAATAAATATTTCCGAAACGACCTGTATATGTAGCTTTAACATCCTCACAATAGCCACAAAGGCGACTTATGAAAAAAATATACCCTCATGATAGCAATATTGCTGCATGTATGTGTTATTTACCCTCCCAAATTGCTCGTCAGCTTTACAGTTGATCCCGGCTTACGCCGGCACCGTCCCGAGATCCCAGACCCATAAGGATTTGTTGAACAAATTTTGACAAACTGTTTATTTTGTGAACAAAATATGAACGAACAACGCTACTGTCATTCTATCAATCAATTGTGTGTACATCGCCTAGAATTTGGTTTTGAATACTATGTTACGTATGGCCATCTGACATGTGAGTACTCACCGGCTCACTGCCAATATGGCAAACGGCGAGTGCCCCACCGTTTCACAAGCACGTCTTTGAACTTAAACGTATACATATATTACGTATAACGTAATTCTTTTTACGATGTTTTCCTTCATCAAGCTCGTGGGGTTAACCACTGTACTTAGGTTCAGGAAAAGTCATTGATAGGTACATCCTTATTCGAATTTGTTATTTGGAATTCGATCATGGCGGATTTTTTTTTATTCTTAAAATCCGCCCCAAAAGAAGTGAAATGAAGTGTAAATATATTTAAATCCACAGGGCTAGGCTGCGGACATAATTCCCGCAAGTTATAATTACCTCCTACGTCGCCGTTTATGTAAGCCGATAATTAAGCAGTATCAAAGTAAGGTAAATTCACCCTTAATTACCAAGTCTTGTTTTAGCACAGAGATCGGGTCCCACATTTACAAAGTCGAAGGCTCGTAATTACCGGGGAAAAAATAACAAAAAGTTGGAACCTAGTACAACGGGAAGGTATCTAGATGAATTTATCAGGATGTTAAGAGAGGTAGGGAGGGCATAACAGGTTTCCCGTTCGAATTTGGAGCTGCCCGACTGGGGCAGGACCTCCACCTTATAGAAGTCCGTAGCCAAATAACTCAATTTTTTGTGTTGTGTTCCTACGCGGTGGATAAGGTTTCCAGTAATGAGCTCCTTGGGGAGGGGGGAGGATTGTCATATTGTGTTGGCAGCAGAGGGATTAGTCCCATTGTGCGGCCAACACAGTATAACTCTCCGAACACAGAGCAACGCGCATTTGATACTTCGGTATTGCAAGCGTAAATAGACTGCGGTAACCGGTTATCCATCAGGTGGGCCCGTATGCTTGTTTGCCACTCTAGTAGTATACAAAAAAAAATGTAACTAGAAGTCGTAAGCTCGACCGGGTCTTGCAGTGTTTTTAATTAACTAACGCGAGGCTTTTGTTGCGGGGTGTTCATGATGGTAAAATGTATGGTTTGATATCTTCACGCCTTCCCGCAATGGTTCCCCCAAGGGGTAAGCAGAGGTAGTACCCACACACCCACTTTCCGGCGGAGCTATATCTTGAAGCCAACGTAACAGAAGGAGAGTCCATCGCCTTTACGCAAGCACGTCTATATGTACACAGGTCTTTGAATCTCTTTTCAAAAGTACGCACTCGGCCATCAAGGTTTTTAAAATGGTATGGTTTATGGTAATTTTATAAATTTCTACTTGGCCATGGTGTCCGAGTAGATCTAGAAGTTGCCAACTGAACGAAAGAGTTTTTCTACACTTAAGTACAGTGATTGGTCACAACCCGAGCGATACGGTGAAGAAAAACATAGGGAGGAAACGTGCATGCGTTTGAGAAAAAGAACAATGACGTATTTATAGTCGTGGTTGATATATAATCGGGGATGGACTCGCCATTTGTCACGTTGGCACTTAAAAATATAAATACCTAAAAATAGCTTGGCCTAAATCTTCCTGGAATCTAGTGGGCAGGCGTGAAAAATTTGTTAGGGAGTCAAAAGCGATACCTTAATTAGTCCTATGGAGGAGTCAGCTCGCTCGAGACTGCAAATGCTGAACTGGATGGAAGGCAGGTCCAGGCGATGGGAGAGTTGGCGTTGGAAGGTCTGGTGGCGAGTCGGGACTATCGGCAAAGTCGTCTGCCGCAGGACCTGCGTTGAATAAAAACATCATGTTAACGAACTATTGGCAGAGTTCCTCATACAGCTGTCAATTTAGTCTTGCACACGCAATTCAGAACCAATCTTGATCTTAATTCTCCAGTCGTTAGGATATACAATACTAGCCTTAATTCATAGTTTGGACATATTTCACGATAGATAACCCTTATTTAGTTAGTTAAGTAAGATTCGCACACCACATTCCCGTCCACTTTTCGCTGGAGATATTTTTTAGGTGGTAACGCGACCTATTGCGAGTTCATATCCGTTTATCAAGAGTGCGACTTTGCATACGTCTTTGAATTTTTACTCAAACATATGCAGGTTTCCTCTCGATGTTTTCCTTCACCGTTAAGCTCGTAGCACGACTAATCACTGTACCCACTTAAAGCTCGTTGGTGCAATAGGGATTCGAACTTGTGACGTTCGACTGTT
>JACCPG010011405.1:0-36856 GCA_016069955.1 Drepana arcuata
ATAATATATCCTCACGCCTTCCCACAAGGGTCCCCGAAGGGGTAGGCATAGGTGTATAGGTAATACCCACACACCCACACGCGTTGTTATTGATCTCCTAAATAATGTTTTACTGAGAACATACTGTGTCATGGTGGCCGAGTGGTTCGAATAGTCGGCTGCAATACAAAGATAGTAAGTTCTATACCAGTTCTTCCGTACATTGATTAGTCCACCACGACTTATGGCGAAGGAAAATATCCAGAGGAAACTGCATGAATGAAGAAATCCAAAGACGTGTTTGGTTACGACATAACATCACGGCCCTGTCTGAAAGTACGCTACGAAGGAAATGGCGGAACACAGGCAGCTTCCGGGTTAAATGTTATATATATTGCATCTCGTTTGCAATTCTAAAGTATGACTTTAGTACTCGAGCAGTCGCTATCAAGTCCCACACAAGTCATACATATACTGAGCCTTACCACTCTTGCGAACTGATTTGCATTTTACACAAAAGCACTTGGTTGTTTGAGTTTAGGAATTGGCTTTTCTAGTTCTCATATAAGATGTTCCGGAAAGTTTACAATTCATTTTAAAAACCGTGCTGGCCGAGTGCTTCCGTTCCCTGCAACGCAATGACTGCAAGTTCAAATCCCAACTGTATTAATGAGATTTTTCTGAACGAAACTTTTTCTGAAAGTTTCAGTAATGAATTGCATGAGGCTTGCAGTGATATAAAGCACTTTTATACGTTTGGGGAGAAATGCATACACGCGTGGTTGAGAAACGGACAATGAACTTCGTACGTATTATTATATACTTGTAAAAACACAATTGTTTATTTTAATTAAGAACCAATGAACATAGTTTGACAGCGTAGGGAATTTTCTATACATTGATTCAAAGCAAATTTTTATTTCCATATACATCATGCCGAGTCCCTAACGGAGCAGGTGGAGAGAATAAAGCACCAGTTTTACAGACACCAGTTTTTTAGACTTACACACATTTTTTTCTTAGATTGTTAAATTTCTGGATGTTAATAGCTTCGTGTAAGCTTTGATAGTTACATCGGGTTAAAATTACTACTAAAAATGTTTGGTTGAAGCCAAAATAAGGTATACAAATACATATGGTTCGACTGTAACTCCAACGAAATTCCAAAAAGGTCACGAACCGTATCTTAGACATAAAATTAAACATTCGTATTTACGAGTCTATATTCAGCCTTTCTGGAACGTATCCTCTACGATTTTGTTTGATACTAATCGAATAAACTTAAATAATGTATATCTTTCACTATATTATGTGCAGACGAGCAGATGTTACGCTGATTTCTGTCGCAACATCGACTCTTGTGGCTCTTTAATACTACGCTGCTGATCTATTACGTGTGCTCATGGACACTGATACTGACATATTACTGCATCGCCGCAGAAGTTAGCAAAACGATAAAGTCTTTTTATTGGTACGGTGGCTAACAAGAATGTGCCCACCTGATGGTAAGCACTCATAAACGCCTTTGGGGCTTACGTTATCTAAACTGCAAAATTATCTTCACACCGGAAGGTGTGAAGATAATTTTCCCTCTGTCTACCCCTTGGAGGAATCCAAGGGGTAGGCAGAGGTATATAGGTAGTATGCACTCACCTAGTTTTCACCGGAAATATGTATATTTTAGGTGCCAACGTAACAGACGGCGAATCCATCGCCGCACGACTATACCTACATACGTCTTTGAATTTCTTCTCAGACATATTACGTTTTCTTTCGATGTTTTCCTACACTGGTAAGCTCTTAGCGTAACTTTTTGTAATGTTCGGAAAAACTTCTTCTCCTTCCTTCTTACAGTCGAAATTCGATCTTGCAATCTTGGTATTGTAGACGACTACTAAAACCACTCGGCCACCACGGGTTTGACACTAATAAAATAAGTTCATAAAATATACAAGCTGTCTACGAACGTTAGGTTTTTAACGAAGTCTATTGTCATCACGTTACATAACAAAACCTCTAAAACTACTTTATAATACGACTGCTTTATTTACTGCGCTGTTATGGTAACAAATTACCATCTCATCTGAGCTCAACGCTCCAGAATATATAATACCTACTCTAACACCTCGAACACATGGTGTACTTTGTATTGGCAGTATTTTACGAACGGATTAAGAGTTGTGGTGGATGAAGTGTTCATATAATCACTTGCAGATTTTTGGAGATTAAAATTCCGGATATCATTACCAAAAAAGAGGGTGTGTTCGAACTTACTGCCTCTGCCTACCCCTTCGGGGACCCCAGTGCGAAGACGTGAAGAAAATAATGAAAAGCTGACACAACTAGACGCCAGCTAGATTGCATACAATAAAAGCTTGTAAAACTTACAAAAATAGGTTCAAACGTACAGTTATACAAGTACATTAACCTTGTGGGAAGGCGTGAGGATATATTATTATTATTTTACATTATCTAAGGTGGTCACGGGCGTGATTGAGCTTTGAACACGTCACGCCACACGCACGCGACGCTAACACGCGTCATAAATGAGCGTGACGCGGTAAATGTCACGCTAACAGAATTAACCGTCCAATTTGTTTCATCTATAGGATAATGAAGCAGATTCTGTTTGTTGGTTTGCTAACGCGCTAAAGAACTGTTAATCCAATTCGTATGTATGACATTACATATTCTTGCTTGAACGTTCAAGTATGAATGTGTAGACGTCCTTGAGGGACTCTCCATCTATAGCCATATATCAAATACGGTACCCAAATACGTTTTGTGGGAAGACGTGAAGATCATAATGTTCTCTTAAACATCTGGTTACTCAGCCTAGTGACAGCAGTTTTAAAATTGTTACAAAGTCTTGACCCAGAAGCACAATAATTTTAAATGTAAACGCGAAATGTAAACATTTTAATATTAATAACCCAATTACGAAATACCTAAAAGCTATAACAATAACTATTCGCTTCAATTTTATTTGATAGAAAATTTTAAATATACTCGACTTTGTTTATTCTAAAATCGGGAAATCTTATGAAAACCGACATCAGCTGTATTTTACATTAGAGATTTAATTCTAAACTAGCTATGCTCGCGACTCCGTTCGTGTGGAATAGTTATTTTGGGCAGTATTTTTTGGCTATATCATACATACATAAAAATCATCACGCCAAGTCCCTAACGGGGTAGGCAGAGAGTATAGAGCGCCAGTTCTCTCTAGACATACATACCTCTATCGCTTCGTCCACTTTCATCTCTTCATACATGCTCGTCGGTTAAGAGTACTCTTAACGTTCCCGTTCCCGTAACGTTGAGCGTTGAGCGACGTCAATTTGATCTAGGTAGTTGGAACGTGGCCTTCCTCTGCCTCTTCTTGCACACACTTTTGCTTTGTATATCTGTTTCGTCAGGGATTGGATATATCTATTGGTTTAATTTGAGTGAGTATGTGTTTAGTGAAGCTTACCACAATATATTAGTGAAAGCCACATATAAATCGGTTTAGCCATTTATGAGCGTGCACAAACGCACAGACAAAAATCAACAATCACTGTTTTGGGTGCTATTTGCGCTGATAAAGGTCCTATTAATATTTTTTCTCATATATCTTCCATGAAAAGACAGTGATCTCTTACATTTTCATTATATGTATAATATTGCACCATTTTTCTTCTACTACCCTGATGATAAGCGCTTATTGTAGCCTATAGTAAATAATACCTTGGTGTAGGTAGTACCCACTCACCCACTTTTCACCGGGAAAGGCCAATTTTAGGTACCAACCTGACAGATGGCGAGTCCATCGCCGTTACGCAAGTACCTGACGACACATACATCTTTGAATTCCTTTTCCTATTAGATTTCATCTCTATTTCTTTCTGTATACTTCTTTTCCTATAAAATTTCTTCATGTTATCTTCCACCGTAAAGCTCGTCGAGTGACATTACTGTACTTAGTTTCGAACTCAAATGACGATATACCTTGGTTATCAATAAGGCAACATCGACCTTATATCACCCACGTAAGGTCGGCAATGCACAGTTGCTGTGCTGGCAGCATCAACGACAATTGTCACATTTTGGGAGCAGCCAATCAGAATTGGAATACATCGATTGGAGCATTACCTCCACCTTACAGAAGATCGCAACTAAGTGACACTGCTTCTGGATACATACATATATATCATCACGCCGAGTCTCTCACGAGGTTAACAGAGAGAGTGGAGCGCCAGTTCTCCCTAGACTTACAGGCCTCTTGCACTTCATTCACATTCATCAGTCTCCCATTCCTGAGTAGTAGAAGGTAGTGATTCTCCTTATTGAATTCTGGAAATCTTCGTAACTCTATGAATGGTCGGGCTGGCAGAAGTGGTATCAAATGACTTCTTCTACTGCTCGTTTTTGTTTGCGTCATATAAGCTAGTAACGTAAAGAGAGGGATCTCTTCATGAATGGTGTGAAGATATTCCGAGCGATTCCCCTGGTGTGGCAAGCGTCCATTGGCGGCAGTGACCGCTTACCATTGGGTAGACAGCATGCTTACTTGCCACCTAAGTGGTATTAACAAATTTAGTTTACTTTCATATTAATATTAACAGAAGTAATGCTCAGTACTTTGTAGTTTTGTAATACACGTTTTTTTTTATTATTATTATAACTCCTACATAATAATAATAATATATACCTGGGACAATTCCACACAAATTGACCTAGTCCCAAATTAAGCAAGGCTTGTGTTATGGTAACTAGACAACGATATATTTATTTATATAGATAGATATTTACTTAAATACATAGGACATTCAAGACTAAGGTACAAATACTCGTGTTCATCACACAAATATCTGCCCTCAGCGGGATTCGAACCCGCGACCTCAAGTTTCGCAGTCAGGAGCTCTAACCACTAGACCAGACGGTCGTCATATATATCTTACTTGTCCAGTTACTTCGTGTTTTTCCAACAATATTTCTTCAGTTAACGATATTTTTATTGTATGTCATGTTTGTATGTACATTCAAAATATTTAATTCGTATCTATTTCAAAATTATAACCGCAGACTAACGTACGGATTTAACGACGAATATTTTTTCTATCTATTTAAAGAACGGCATTATTTCCATTATTATTTGAAGACATTGTAAAACGTTCTTCGCTTTGATCTGACGCTAACTATCAACTGTTAAAAGGATCATATTTAATCCAATGATAATGAAACATCACCGCAAAGTGGTATTTTAAATTTAAATATATTTCACACGGTTTTATGCTAGGAATTTAAATTATATATCAATTTAAATGTTCTGAATGTTGAAAACATCGAGAGGAAATCTGTCGCATAGGTTTGAGACGAAGTTCAAAGACGTATGTATAGTGAGTGATGCTTGAGTAACGGCTATGAACTTGCCATCTGTCATTTTGGCACCATGTTTCCGTTCATAACGACATTCGCTATTTTTTTGTAAATATAACCATTTTTCCCCTTAACTTTTGCAATGAAAGTGCAAGCCTCGCGAGGTTTTACTTAATGGTAGGTATTATGTCAAAGTAAGTAAGTGTAGTTAGAATCTGTTGACAAAAAGACTCGTGAGCACAAAATGATCACTATTTAAAAATGTTTGGCTAATTTATGACAGTCGCAACATTGTCGGTCTGACTCTGTGTTGTTTATGAATAAATAAACAATGTTTCGGCTGCTCAAATCTTGAAAGCTTTTATTTACAAACATTTTACTTCACATCTTCAAACTATCTTCAAAATTCACTCAATAAAATAAAAATACAAAACCGATGACCGCGAATGTTTCTAGTCCAGTAACAAACTGACAAACGAACAGTTGACAAGCAAATTACACAAAGTTCAAATTATAGATACTAATGGAAAATAAATTACAATGTTATTACCCTCTGCTTTACTTTAAACTTTTACATTTAAGTCTACTCGATCTATACATATATTTATATACCTATAATATATTTGTTCTAGCTATGTCTGTACATCATAGATATCAAAGAAAAACTAATACAGGGTATGTATTAGAGCATCAAAGGCCAAAACAGTTATTGAGCCAAAACTTTTTTAAAGATCATACTTCTGTCTGTTTGTGTACACGCATTGCGCATTTCTAGAAGCCTAATTTAAAATATGGCGTCTATACTACTGCAGGCAATCTGGTCTTGTTAAGATTTCGACTTTTACACCGAAGCGGAGGATGATTGAACAGCTAGTTTATTAATAAAAAAAGTGTAATATTTTAGTGCAACACTTTACTTTTTATTACACTGATATGAATATTTATATTGCTTTTTAATGCACTGGATAAAATGGGAGTATGCTATTCAGCCAGTTCCGCGTCATAACAACTCGCGACGTATGTGTGTTTTTATGTTTCTTTTTTTACTGGAAAGAATAATACTATTAATTTAATTACAACATAAATTTAGTAAGAGTTTGATGATTTTATTACTAATTGATAAAATAATTTAATTTAATATTACACTACGTGCCTTCCACGAGGGTTTTCGAAGAGGTAGGCAGAGGTGTACTTACCGACTGTCCGCCAGCGACATGGTATGTTTCAAAGTTACAAATGGCGAGCGCATTGCTGTTTTTCAAGAAAGATACGTGTTTGAATTTTATCTGGAACATTTTCATTTACTTATTTATCATTTATTTACTTATTTGGAACATTTTCTCTCGATGTTTTCCTTCACATTTAATTTTAATTAGGAATCATTCCATTCATTACTTGTTGTAAAAATACCATTGTAAAAGTATAAAGAACTACCTCAAAAACAAGCTAGACCAGAGGCAATAATGGTTCATAGTCTTTGATATCCACCATCACTCCTGTCAACATCCCGCCTATGATTTTTTTGATTTGCAGCGATGTCAGCCTATGAAGAGTGAAGTGGACGGTAGCAAGATCAGAGAGCCAGCTAGGTGCTTTGAACACAGACTGTCAAAAAGAACATGGCGTAACAACGCAGCGACGACATGACGTGCGTATCTCATACCATTTGTCACTTTTAATTGCCACTTGTTGGTTGTCGAAAACGTCTGAAGGAGGCGATATATTTAGTTTATTGTGAAATAAACGCGAGGTTGCGCGTCCCTCGAGCGAGATTAAGACATTATTGAGGCGTCTCGTGTTGTTAGCTCAAAAGGACCCATTAGTACGTCGATGGTGCCCGCAGCTTTGATGTCCACTTGTTCTGTATTTGTTAACGACCGGTATTGGGTCATAAAATATAAATGACATCCTATTCCGGCGTATTTAGTTTATTTTATTAAACGTTTTTGTCCTAAAACGTTGAGCCCGTTTTGGGTGTATTCAAAAGTAGGACGCTAAACATAAACGTTGAGTTTTGGTGCCTGTTGAGCGAAATTCAAAGGATCATTAATTAATGATCCTTTGATTGATTTTTTATTGACATTGATTTTTTTTTATTATGCACCTGTCATACGTCATTACGTATAACAGGTGCATACTAAAAAAAAATATCGATGCCTAGAAATCCTAACATTACTCTTAAATTGCTCCTAGTTTACAAGCATTTTAATGCATAATGTATCTTACTTATTAATACACCATAAACCTCTCTTCAACCCAAAGCCCAATCTCAAACCTATTATTATCCAAAATCAAATCTTACGGTATCTCTTAATTGCGGATTCAATATAAAATATGGAATATATTTGCTCAATTGGCTATTTTATCTTAACATAAATATCGTAATTTTCGTTACCTTTTACCCTCATTTCTGACTTTGATCAAAATACACTATAACTACAAAAAGCGATCGAGAACCATCTATCAAAATGAAGCAGATCTAATTCTACTTAAACATCAATTTCCTCGCATTAATATGGAGCAAAAGACAGGACGCGAATCTAATGAGGCTCGGTCTCATCCCGACAATAATAGCAGCGTTTATAACACGATAAACTAAATATACACGCGGTGGCGCGTGACGCGGCTGACATGCAATTAAAAATGACAGATGACGTGTCGCCATCTTGAAACCACGCTCAAAGGACGCGGTTCCCTTGAAGCTCGGAAAAAATCGCTCTCACATTCTTGGTAGTGAAACCATGGCGTTTTAACTAGTGGGTGTCAATCATGCTTATTACTTAATTAAAGAGGCGTGTTCAGGGTGTAAAAATAGGTCGGACGTCTGGTCAATTTGTTAGAGGAAATATTAACATATCCAGGAGAATTATATCTTTTCTTTTTCAGTCAGCCTATTGTTAAGGCCAATTGTTGTTTCGTATTAATATGAGCATTGTTAAAGTGGAAGTTACACACATACATCACGCCGAGTTCCTAACCGGGTAGGCAGAGAGTATAGAGCGCTAGTTCTCTCTAGAGTTACATACCTCTTTCGCTTCGTCCACATTCATCAGTCTCTTGATACGTACTCGTCGGTTTCGAGTACTCTTGATGTTCCGGTCCGATCGATTTGATCTAGGTAGTTGGAACGTGATCTTCTTCTGCCTCTTCTTGCACAAACTTTGGCTTTGTATATCTGTTTCGTCAATCTTTCTTCCCTCATCTTTTCTATATGACCAAACCAACGTGCCTTTCATCATCTTTACAATCACGCCCTCATTCACGCCAGTTGATTTGCGAATCTCTGGTGGTGCGAAGAGGAAGTTACTTGCGAATACAAAATCATTGCTGTGTACGTCATTACAAAGTAGCAAGATTGTAGTTATTTTTTCACATAAAACGCGAAACAAAGTAATTATTATATATATTCTTAATACTATGCCACTTATTAATTCTTATTTTTGTACACTCTTTATTATTTTTATTGAAAATATTTACAAAAAACAGTTGTAACTAACTACTTAGGTAGATGAAATATTTGTCCCAAATCGGTTAAATACGAAGAATAGCAGCATTGCCACGCTGGGTACCAATGCTGATTCCTATTAATATTTAAAAAAAATTGCACATGTTTTGGTACTGTTCATATTTCAATATATATTCATTGATTATTTGATATCTCAAAAGACAAATGCCCTGCTGAGTTTCTTGCCGGTTATTCCCTCATCCTCATGCCTTCCCACAAGGGTCCCAAAAGGGGTAGGCAAAGGTGCACAGGTAATACCCACACACCCACTTTCCGCCAGAGATATATTTTAGATGCCAACGTGACAGATGGCGAATCCATCGCCGTTACTCAAGCACGACTATACATACGCCTTTGAATTGCTTCTCAGACGTATGCAGGTTTTCTCTCGATGTTTCCCTTCACCGTCAAGCTCGAGGTATGACTAATCACTGTGTTAAGGTACAGGGATATTAGTCACAGTTCAGAAAAACTCATTGGTACAGTCGGGATTCGAACTTGCAATCTTTGTATTACAGGCAACTATTCGAACCACTCGGCCACGACGGCTCATACGCTTTTTGTAATTGATTAAATCAGGATCTAATTAACCGATTTTTTTAATTCTTCTCTTTATGGTACCTCCATTATCTTGGAGTCGTTTTTAATACCACAGGGGTTGTAAACCAGCATGCGGTGCGCCTGATCGTAAGCAGTTACCGTCGCCTATGGACGCTTGCAACTCCAAGGGTATCGCTCGTACGCTGCTGAAACTGCAGAAATCTTTTCAGCCCCTTCTTGAAGAAACCATGCTGTACTCCAGAGAAAACCTCACTACGCCTTCCAGCAATGATTCCCTTATAATATTGTGCTAGTAATTACGGGTAATTATTGAAATAAAACAAGTTTAACTTGGAACTATTTTATGTCAACATCAAGTTAGTTTTCACAGAACTACGGTAATTACAATTATTTACAGCGTTTGAGCATCACTTTAGCCGACTCTAACTACATATTTATAAAATATATATATATACAGATATGTACATAAATCTCAATGTTGCTATCTTGAAGGTACAGCAGGAAAAATATAAAAGAACTACGATTGATTGCTCTCCGTGATTTTCAGTCTTTTATACTTAAAGATATAAATAGTGCCATCCACTGAAGACGCGCCCCACCAGTTTCAAGTCGCGGGGGTCGCGGGATGCAGGGAGTATGACCCGAGTCTATTAATTGTAGTGTGCGTGTGCACTCATAGGTAATCAGTGTGTACCAATAATACTCTAACATTAGTGGAAGGCTGCACACTTACATAAGGAAGAATAGTGGGGCGCGTCTTCGTGGATGGCACTATCTATACATTTATGTACATAAATCTCAATGTTGCCAGTGTGTACAGGGGGACTCTTTAAAATAGACAAATTTATTGCTCACTGTGATTTTCAGTCTTTTGTACTTAAAGATACCTTCAAACATACGACGTCTATACGTAAGAGGATCATTCATAGTTGCTATCGAAGGTTTACACTTTTATAGCCACCAAAAAAGGGCTCGTGAATTAATCCTGTAGGGATGAAGAATTTCTACCCGCGACTCCGGCAGTTATATTTAAAAGGAATAGACCTCAATCCAATTTAGCAGAATAAGCCTGAAGTATTTTCACTGGTCCATAATCAAAATCGAATTCAAAAGATCAGGTAATTGAAATTTGTAAGATAGGTTTTTAACTGGCGAACGGCAGGCATGACTATAGATATCACACGTCTGTGCATTAAGAATTTTTGGACGATGGAGTACACATTTGTTAACAAAAATGTATGGTACGATTACCACACATTTGAAAAGATGCAAAAGTTACCGGAACTCAGACCACGAGAGAAAATACAAAAAGGGTGGCAATAGGTAATAGATATCATGAAAATCAATAGCAGTGAGCAAATTTGTAAGTATTTTTTATAAAGGCATAAAATTAAAACAATATACAAAGGTTTTTGTAATTATGTACCTTGGCTTGGCGAAAGTATACAACCGTAATCGCTTAAGAACTCGAAACTAAGTTGTAAGCGGAACTCAACAATTTGATTTTATGATAATTTATTTGGCACATTAGCTATCTTTACGCCTAACCACAAGGGTCCCCGAAGGTTAAGTCAGAGGTGCTTAGTTAGAACTCATACACCCACTTTCTGCCGGAGATATGTATATATATTTTAGGTGCCAACGTGACAGGTGGCGAGTTCATCGCCGTTACTTAAACACGACTATATAGTACACGTTTGAATTTCTCTTCAAACGTATGCAGGTTTCTTCTTGACTTTTCCCGGCACATTAGCCCAAAAATAAAAATCTAGGTAAATATACATAATACATTATTTTTACAGTGTTATCAATAATTGATTATGATAGTCTTATATTAATATGCATATTTACAATTTTCTTTTCGTTTTCTAATCCAGTTTCTTGGTCTATATTCCTGTTCTTAATATTGATGGAGATAGGTCACAACCAATTGATAATATTCGTAAAAAAAATCTATGTACAGAACGTAGCAGTTCAGAAGAAGTCTTTTAGGTGTCAAAAATATACGATCAATTATAAGTCAAAGGGCGTATCAAAAGATACAAAATTGAGTCAGCTAGATTTTCTTTATACAGGTATGACAATTAATTTAGTTGTAGTAGCTCTTAAACAGCTCTTACCATTTTTTGTACCAAATTTACGAGTAGAGTAGTCTAACATTACTTCGTAATAAGTGCGGCCACAACTTATGTAAAACATGTTCTTTTAAGTATTACATGGTAACAGAATTATTAATAAACCGACGGACGTGTATGAAGAGATTGATGAGTGTGGACGAAGTGAAAGAGGTATGCAATTCTAGAAAGAACTGGCGCTCAATAGGTATATACCCTCTGCCTACTCTGTTAGGGACTCGGCGTGATGATATGTATGTATATAACGAAATGCCTTTATATACTGTATGAATAGTTAAAGAATATCTATTTACGTCCTTTTATATGTACAGATAAACCTCCGAAATAAGGTTGACAAGAGACTACCATAGAGAAAGAGATGCATATATATGACGTTTCTTTCACACTGTCAAATAATTATGGCAGTGGCCCTGAACTGTTACACCTGTAAAATTGAAGCTGCTTTCGTTGTGATGCCATTAAATGTCTTGTCACTTAAAGTTATCCTTAAGCTAAAGGAATAAGGTCTTCTTTTCCTTGAGTGAAATCATCAATCGCATTACGTGCCATTGGTCACATTACATTTCAAGAAAACCTTATATGACGTTTGAGTGCAATCAGATCCTATTTGAACCGCAATCACATTTGTCTCAAACAAGTTCTGTTACCTTAACCAATATGTATCACAATTTATTCATAATGTCAAATTATCTAATTAATTGCACTAATATGATACAAATAATACATACATAATTGTTATTTATATATATTGGTGTGTATGATTACAATGCCAATTAATCACTCGCTGTCAATTTGACAGTCAAAATATCCGCTAACACAGAGGTAAATGTTCATTAATGGCCGCGTTGCGTTCCGGATTAATGTCATGATTTTGAGCATAAATCTACACCTTCGCAACTCTTGCCATCACACACAACACTTTACAAATGTCACAGTAAACCGTCTAATTGGAGAGTGCACAGTTGTCGTCCTTGTCAGAGCCAGGACGTTGCCACAATCACGTGTGTGAGTGCCCCAAAGTTCCGTGTGAATGGTGGTGGTTGGCTGCTAAGTGGTGGAAGTACGGAGCGTAAGGCCCGGGCCCACTGAACGGGTAGGGGACACCGTGTGAGTACAGCAGGCCTCCAGGGTAGGCGCCGGAGGGAAACCCACCCGCGGGCGGCGGCGGCACCGTCGGACTGTTGACATCCATCCCTGGATTTTGTTTTTTCCACTTCGTGCGACGATTTTGGAACCAGATTTTTACCTGTCGAAGCGAATTGAGAATGAGTTATTGTAAATGAATATTTTATTATTATGCTTCTCATAAGAGTTGCCCAAGGTATAAGCCCTCTTCTCGCTAGAGGTATATTTTAGGTGCCAATGTGACAGATGGCGAATCCATCACTGTTACTGAAGCACGATCATAATTTTTTTTTTAACATATGCAGTTTTCCTCGCGATGTTTTCCCTCAACGTAAACCTAGTGTGCTAAATTATAGGAATTAAGTTCATAAACAATTAGTACTGACTAGGTACTGAAATCTCTGGGCTAACACGGAATAGATTTCTTTTATTATATATTATATATTTATATTACTCTATATTGCATATTACTCTTGTCATCGTACCTGATATCAATAATCTTTTCGTTATGTTGAAATAAATCTTCTATACAAATAAATATAATTGGAGCGTCTGTTTGTAATATTAAAATAACCGCTTTCTACTAAATGCATATGGATATATACACGGTACATACTTATACCAAAATATATAAATTTTTTATTTTTGTCTGTGTGTCTGTCTGTTTGTTCCGGCTAATCTCTAAAACGGCTGGATCGATTTTGACGGGACTTTCACTAGCCGATAGCTCATGTAAAAAGGAGTAACTTAGGCTACTTTTATTATATACACTGTTTTTTTTAATTCCACGCGGACGTAGTAGCGGGCACATCTAGTATATAATAATAATGCCAGTTGTAGACATACCTGTGTTTCCGTTAAGCTCAAACTCAGAGCGAGATTCAGCCTCTCGCAGACGGACAGGTACCTAGTCGTCTTGAACTTGTTCTCCAAGGACACCAGCTGCTCGTACGTGAAGGCGGTCCTGGCTCTTCTAGGCTTAGTGCCCCCCTTAGAGTCCCTGGACGACGAGCTCTTGCCTTTCTTAGAACTGGAACTCGTGGGGCTCTTTGGGTCGCCATTCTCGTCGAGATCCGATTGGGTGAGGATGTCGTCATCCATGTTGGAAGTCTGGTCGTCGGTTTCCACTTCATCTGTCTCCAGGTCTGAGTGTTGGTGGTCTTTGACTGGAACAATATGTCATTTTTAGTCTACTTCAAAAATAGAAGGTTCTCATTTTAGCTTCGAAGCTGTGGGTACGTTGTATTTAACCACACACACGTACATATATGTATTTGTATATACATAAATATAATTTGAACTTTACATTGCTAGTCAGAATCAATAAGTTTTTTTGAAGCTAGAGGGGACGGTCTTGAGAGTAGGCGAAATACTCACTATTTTTGTTACTATATCAAATATATTTTCAGCAAAATGAGGGTGTTATTATACCTTCGCCTACCACTTCGGCGACACTTGTGGCCTTCCCACAGTGAAGATATAAAAGTCCAATGAAAAAAAATACCAACATTGTGAATAAACATGGTTTATGGATTCCGCGTACCCTCATTCAAATTAAAAATTTTCATGTTTTCTAAATGATATAATGGACATTTCCGTTTCCTTATCTATCAGCAACACACAAATAGCCAGTGCAAAATAGTTTTAAAACCGCCATTAATTTTTGATGTGGCAACATTGATGGTAACGAATTTTCAGCGTCCGGAAACATTAAAATATTATTTACGATATGAGAGTTTTGTGTTTAGAAAAATTAGTGAAATGCGGCCGCTAATGGAGGGCCGGATGTATAAATATTAGCGAAATTGGTCGAGAGCTTTAATATCATTAAAACTCAGTTTCGGAAACAGACAACGGCCTCAAAATTGCCATTTAATAATTCTGTAGCGGACTATTTAAACGCACACTCATATATCTGTTTTGAATCAACGTTTAAAATTATAAAATATTGCTTTTTTGCTTAATGTTTTCGTTGCCAGTGTTACAAGGGCATGACAGATTATAATGACAGAGAGACAGCCGTATAGCGGCCTTGTGTATTCAGTATTCTAATGCGATATGTTGGTAGTTCATAGCAAAGCTTTCAAATATTTAAGACTACAACTAGAGGCCATTGGAAGCAATTTTTTTTCTGTCGGAAGGCAGCTGCTGATTTCATCCAATTTACATAAAACCTTAACAAATTACAGAAATAAACCTTCCTTATGAATCTCTATGTATACCTATTAGTGTGTAAATCCTATGAGATTTCCGTTCAGATTTTTTTTAACGTACACACTTTTTGATTTGATAACAGACAGATGCTGTGGGGGACTTTGTTTCGTAATATTATCATTAATATATACATACATATCATCACACCAAGTCCCTAACGGGGTAGGCAGAGAGTATAGACCAGTTCTCTCTAGACTTGCATACCTCTTTCGCTTCGTCCACATTCATCAATCTCTTCATACATGCTCGTTGGTTTCGAGTACTCTTGACACGCCAGTTGATTTGAGAAGCTCTTCATTGCGGATTCGATCTAAGATCGTGACTCTGCACATTTTTCGAAGAGATTTAGGTATACTTAAATTCAGAATACTCATGCGCAAGTCTGAGAAGAAATTCAAAGGCGTATGTATAGTCGTGCTTGAGTAACGGCGATGGACTCGCCATCTGTCACGTTGGCACCTAATATACCTCTGGCGGAAAGTGGGTGTGTGGGTATTACCTATACACCTTTGCCTACCCCTTCGGGGACCCTTGTGGGAAGGCGTGAGGATATACACACATATATATATATATATATATAATACTCATTGTGTTTTCCAGAATTTGAACCTAAAGTCTTTAGGTATGTTGCTAGCGTCTACTGCTGTAGAACACGCTGCTATAGAATAGAAAATAATATTTATTGTATAACTGGGGTTCGGATGACGGACCCGAAACTATGCTATTGGAACGATGCTCGGTGAAAGATTGGAGAATATAATTTCGAATAAACACCAAAGTGATACGAGCAAAAAACTATCTTATTGTAAAGCTACTAAAGGTCATAATGGCATCATGGTGCTTCCCTTACACCATTTAGCGTTAGGTTATTAGCACACAGCGCGATGTACGAATTAGCGCGATAAAATAACAATCGAATGGGGTGACGATGGATATACTGCTGTAGCATGCGACGCTTGCTGTGTAAGTCCTTACTAATATTATAAATGTGAATGTAGGTTTGTTTGTTACGCTTTCATGTAAAAACGTCATTTTTATGGAAAAAAAATCATTTTTACGACTGTAAAAAAGCCGGTTTACTGATATTTTTTATGGTGATGGCTTATACCCAGGATTAAGACATAGGCTACATATGAATCCCGAAAGATTCAAAGCTCTAATATTATAAAGGCAAAAAATATGTATGTTGCTCTTTCCACGCGGGCGAAGCCGCGGGCATAAGCTAGTAAAATGTAAATACGCGATGTAAAGGTAGCTCTCCTGTTTAATAGGGTGGATATGGATCATTCTTATCGCAGCTCAAATTTGATAGTCATCATTATGATCATATCATCACGCCGAGTCCCTAGGTAGTAGAGTCCTGAGAGTAGGCGCGCTAGATAGAGCGCTAGTTCTCTCTAGACTTGCATACCTCTTTCGCTTCGTCCACATTCATCAGTCTTTTCGTACAAGCTCATATTTGATTATATTTCCTAAAGGGTACCTACCTATTAGTTTTTTTCAATTTTGATTTCTACTGACATCTATTTGGCTACTAAGGAACTAAAGCTTGTCATAACAGAAGCCACAAATAAATAAATAGGTACTTAATATCAAAAAAATACACGAAAAAGGGGCCGTTTTTCGTATTCTCATCGTGTCACACTTCCCGTTGCAGTAAATCATTTGGTTACTGCTTCACCCAAATTTCAGTGCATTTTTATGTAACATAAACCTTAAGTGCTCAATCGACTTGACTAAGCAGGAACGTGGTGCCTTTGCCTCTTCTTCGAAACATGTCATTCAGGGTGAATGTAGCTTTCCAATGGTGAAATAATTTTTCAAATCGCTTCAGTAGTTTCGGAGCCTATTCAATACATACAAATCTTTCCTCTTGATAATATTATTAGTATAGATATATTAAGCGTCTCTCTTCCACTGCACTACTAACCTAACGTGTAACAATTTAGTAGCGTGGACCGTTTGTCTGTCTGTGGCCAGCACACCAGCGTGGCATACCTCGGTAATTGACTTGCAAAACGACTAACCACCCTGTATTGATAGCTGCATAGCTGAACATCTAATTAGATACCTACGCAATTAGTCTTTACACGAAGCATTTGGCTATTTGAAGTGACTTGCCGTGGTGGCCGAGTGGTTCGAGCAGTTGCCTGCGACGCAAAGGTCGCAAATTCGAATCCCGACTGTACCAATGAGTTTTTCTGAACTTAAGTACAGTGATTAGTCACTCCACGAGCTTTATGCTGAAGGAAACATCGAGAGGAAACCTGCATACGTCTGAGAAGAAATTCACAGGCGTATGTATAGTCGTGCTTGAGTAACGGCGATGGACTCGCCGTTTTTCTTCACAGTAAAGCTCGTGGTGAGACTAAGGTAGGTTCGTTTATTTCGGAGAGTAAATCGGAAAGTATATTACATGAATATCAGCTTATTATCTACGGTAGACTGCCTGGCATACATTACTACTACATACTTGACATAAGGTAAACCCTAAGTCCCCCAGACTGACTACGGCAGTTGACCTTATTTGAGATGTTTTTTATTCTACGAATATGCAGATATGCAGTCTCTGCTTGTATCAAAATCTAAATATATTATTTTACATAGGCCTAGATGAGCACTTATAAAACGTCGAAAAAGGTGCACGGTTCGGGTTGGTCGTTTCCATGGAGAAAATACTCTTTTCAAATTATTACATCTGCTATAGTCTGCACTGCAGTATCTATGCTAAGAACAAGTTGTCGTTGACAAAACTTACACGCAAGCCACACGCACACACAGGCAAGTCACGGCCGCCCCAACCCCGTGTGACACTGTAAAGCCTTCGTACCCGACACTCCCCCAACCTGGCCACGCTGCGTGTTCACAGCCTCGTCATAGGCTTAACGTGCCTCGGAACTAGCTCGCTGCATTTTATATCAACACTAGTTCGACCACGATTACCTAAACGTGTTTGAAAAACTTTCTTTCACCCGACAACGGCAGAAGGAAGATTTATATCACTTTTTTGTCTACTGTTGGAATTGGTTTGTTTAAATGAGGTATTTTTAATATCTCATCTATATTGTTTTAATATCTCATCTATATTGTTTTAATATCTACAAAGATTTAGAATCGAAATGCTTGGAAAGCTTGCACAATTTTCAAGTTTTTTGAGCTTTTCATATATACTAATACAAGTAAAGCTCGTGGTGTGACTAATCACTGTACTTAAGTTCAGAATCTCATGGGTACAGTCGGGTTTTTATGCAAAGGCAAACTCGAACCAGTCGGCCACCACGGCTCTTACATAAAGCCCAATATTTGTTAAACATATACTGTTTTTAGCTATGCATACATACATATCACGCCAAGTCCCTAACGGGGTAGGCAGAGAGTATAGAGCGCCAGTTCTCTCTAGATCTAGGATATCAAGGGAGTATCCTAGGATCTAGATCCTAGGATACTCCCTTGATACTCTTCTTTCTTTTCTGCAAATGAGAAGAGATGTGAGGACATCCACATTTCGCCGAAAGAATGTATGTATATATCTTATCTTACTAATATTATAAATGTGAAACTTTGTAAGTTTGGATGTTTGCGGTTCTTTCACGGTGAAAAGGCTGAACCGATTTGGCTGAAAGTTGAAATCGTGATGGCTTATACCTAGGAATAGGACATAGGCTACTTTTTATCCCGAAAATTCAAAGTTCCTACAGGAATTAAATTTGCGTTATTATTAGTAGTAATTCAGATTTGTATCAAAACGATATCAATACTCCTTATTGCTTTTGATTTAAATAACATTTTATTTTGACACATGTTTGAAAACTCAATCCGGTCATTACAAAAAATCCAAATAATTCGATGTTCTAATATTATAAAAGCCTACTTTTGTATGTAGCTCTTTGACGGCATAGCGGCTGAACCGATTCTAGCAGGAAAAAAATGCTTTTTTTCCTGCTAACTAAAAAAAAGATGCTACTTTTGCTAACTCGACGTGGGTGAAGCCGCGGGCATAAGCTAGTATGTAGATAAATAGAAGGCCAGTTACTCACTACGGAAAAATTGTTACATTTAGTTAGGGTTTGAACCTATTAAACTCCACCAGGGCCTCTTATCAAGTTGATTACGCTATATATTATAAAGCGCATGGGTAGGTATCTATTCTCTCTTAGCCCCTGTGAGGAAAAGCCCGTGTAATAGAGAGGGTTTATTAATTACAAACTTAAACCGCAGCCTCCCTACACCCCCATTGTCGACCAATTCAGACCTTAAGTAGAGTTACTTAAGGTTAAAAATCCCTAAACGCTCCTTATCTTTTGGGCGTAGGCTTTCGTTACAGTTTAAAGGATTTCCGACTTAGATCTGTTGCTTTCAAGATTGCTATTCGCCTGGCAAGGTAGTCAAGGCAAACAGGGCTCCTCAATTTGTTAAATGAAGAAAGTGTAGGGGTGTAATTTGCAAAGATTCTCGGTCGGGTGCTTTCGCTAATGCTACCCGTGTTAGCAGTTATGTTCGAGTGGTGCATTTCAAACTTATTGCCTAGCTATTACGGAAATTGGTTACCTATGAAGAGGTCGGCTCATGCTGAAATAGACGTTATTCACACTGAAAGAAAATCCACTCGATAGGCAATATTGAGTGGATTTTCTTAGACGAGACTAAGCTACGTGTTTTCTTTCTTAATCTAAACAAAGGCGACAAGTGTTTGTCATGAGTGATGATTCGCAATCCTTACTATCCTTACTAATATTATAAATGTGAATGTAAGTTTGTTTGTTACGCTTTCACGTAAAAACTACTTAACTGATCATCATAAAACTTTGTACACATATTCTTGGAGGTATTAGAAGTAACATAGGATAATTTTTATTGAAAAAAAAAATTTTACGAAAGATAAATAGCCGTCCACGCCGACGAAGTCGCGGGCACAGCTAGTAATTTATAAATGTGAATGTAAGTTTGTTTGTTACGCTTTCACGTAAAAACTACTAAACCGATCATTATAAAACTTTGTACACATATTCTTGGAGGTATTAGAAGTAAAATAGGATAATTTTTATTGAAAAAAAAAAATTTACGAAAGATAAATAGCCGTCCACGACGACGAAGTCGCGGGCACAGCTAGTAATTTATAAATGTGAATGTAAGTTTGTTTGTTACGCTTTCACGTAAAAACTACTAAACCGATCATCATAAAACTTTGTACACATATTCTTGGAGATATTAAAAGTAACATAGGATACTTTTTATTGAAAAAAAAAATCATTTTTACGAAAAATAAAAAAGCCGTCCACGCAGACGAAGTCGCGGGCACAGCAGGTAAAGCAATAAAAATTAAATATATATGAATTTCATATCTCTACGCCTCCCTTAAAAGGGTCGCAGACAGAACTGTATAGGTAGTACCCACACACCCACTTTCCGCCGGAGATATAGGTATTTTAAGGTGCCAACGTGACAGATGGCGAGTCCATCGCCGTTACTCAAGCACGACTATTGATATATTCGCCTTTGAATTTCTTGTATATATGTATATATGTAAGTCTAGAGAGAACTGGCGCTCTATACTCTCTGCCTACCCCGTTAGGGAATTGGCCTGATGATATGTATGTATGAATTTCTTGTCAATCTCGATGTTTTCCTAAACCGTAACCTCGTAGTCTGACTAATCACTGTTAAGTTCAGAAAAACTCATTGGTACAGCCGGGATTCGAACATGCGATCTTTGTGTCGCAGGCAAACTACTCGAACTACATTTGTGGGAAGGCGTGAGGATATATATTATTATAAGATTTAGATAACGTGTACGTTGCCTAACTGGTCATGAAATTAACCAATCAGAATGCGGCCACCGTATTATTCTACCTTGGCTTAAAGTGTGGCAAGTTTAAAACAACAAGCTCGCAATTTTAAGCCATTTATATTCCCTGTATAAAGTGAAGGGTGTTTTCACGTAATTTCAGGTTGGTAATTAAAAAGTCAGCGCGAGCAGTGCTGCCAACATTAAGCCCCTCGTTAACACGCCGCCGGCATCACTTCCGCCCGTTACCGGAAACCGGAAGGATGACATTGTTCAATAAATACTTTTACACTTCTACTAAGTATATTTTAGTTAATTAATAATTACAACTGATGATCTGTTCTTAGCATTGTTTTGTTTATTTTCCGGTTTAAAACAGAGAAAATTTTGTCGTCTAGTTCTGTGATGCTTATGTGAATCTTGATATCGTAGATTCGATTCCAGGCGGGCAGAAATCTGTGTGATATAAACAGATATTTATAACTTTACTTGTAAAGCTCAATGTATAACTTACCTTCGTAAATACATTCCTTTTAATTAGATAAGTGTTAGATCAGGCCAATGTCTTAAGGAGATTCCTATGGATTCGGAAAGTGTAACAAGTATGTAATGTAGACATTCTGTTAACGAATTCTTTAACTTATTTCTTGAATCTATTGGTGAACATAGCACTAAAATCCGTTGAGCAGTTTAATCGATATATGGGTATAGACTGTAGAGATATATGGGTATAGAGTCATTGATATAGTATAGAGTGCGAAAAGCGATTTTGTTTTAAGCTTATGTAATAATAATAATAATAATATCCTCACGCCTTCCCACAAGGGTCCCCGAAGGGGTAGGCAGAGGTGTATAGGTATTACCCACACACCCACTTTCCGCCAGAGGTATATTAGGTGCCAACGTGACAGATGGCGAGTCCATCGCCGTTACTCCAGCACGACTATACATACGCCTTTGAATTACTTCTCAGACGTATGCAGGCTTCCTCTCGATGTTTTCCTTCACCGTAAAGCTCGTGGTGTGACTAATCACTGTACTTAAGTTCAGAGAAAACTCATTGGTACTGTCGGGATTCGAGCTTGCGACCTTTGCGTCGCAGGGAACTGCTCAAACCACTCGGCCACCACGGCTTTTTTTAAGTTTTGTTCGCTGTAGAATTTCGACTAGTTGAGCGTCCGGGGCGTCGGGCTTAAAGGACCGAAAGATAAGCCAATTCTAACCCTAAACGCTGCCAAAATTTATGTTCTCCACTTGACCCTCCGCCTTACTCACCTTTTATTTTTATTTGAGTGAACAAGGAACAAATCTTAGCGTAAAAGGGATAATAAAATAATCGTTAGATTCGTTTAGACGAGTCTAATTTCACGGATTGGTGCGCAAAGGGACCCGGCAGCGTAGGGTTGCGGCTGTCTCGCTCTCTCCTCTCGGTTTGGTGTTGTCGTCCCTGTCTTCCGTCCACCAATCGGCGGAGAGTTGCGGAAGTCGGGTTCATATATTCTTATTTTTCATGTTTTGCGGATTTTTTTGTAAAGCCTTTTGAAGTAGGGATAAATCTAAAGAGTAAGCTATTGTGCGTAATGCAGTTGCAGATACACCTATAAACTTGAACACGCTTTACAAACAATATTACTGGGAGCGAGACCCAGAGAGTTGCCATTTTAATAAATGCTCTTTCTGCTATATATATCACTTCTTCCATGACTTCTCATCAGAAAATCGAAACACCTTTAAGTTTTTAAATACCGTTAAGGTTTACCAAAAAATTTGTATATCTTACTAATATTATAAATGTGAAAGTACCAACTTTTTGGTTTGGATGTTTGGATGTTTGCGGTTCTTTCACGGTGAAACGGCTGAACCGATTTGGCTGAAAGTTGAAATGGTGATAGCTTATACCTAGGAATAGGACATAGGTTACTTTTTAATCCCGAAAAGTAAGTTCTAATATTATAAAGTATGATGTTCTTTCACGGCATAGCGGCTGAACCGATTCCAGCAGGAAAATACATAAGCTACTTTTGTGAACTCCACGCGAGCGAAGCCGCGGGCATAAGCTAGTTTAGGAATATATGTCAAATGTTGTTTTTATAGTCAAGAACACCTATGAGGTTTTCATCATCATCATCATCATCATCATCAGCCCACTCTAGTCCACTGCTGGACATAGGCCTCCCCTAATGAGCGCCATAGCGCCCTGTCTTCAGCTTGCCGCATCCAGCATCTGCCAGCAGTCCTTCGCAAATCGTCATCCCACCTGGTCGGAGGGCGTCCTACACTACGTTTGCCTAGTCGAGGTCTCCACTGAAGAACACATTTACCCCAGCGGTTGTCGGTTCTTCGCGAGATATGGCCGGCCCACTGCCACTTCAGCTTGCTAATTCTTTGAGCTATGTCGATAACTTTGGTTCTCTGTCTTGAGGTTTTATACACTATTAAACGACATTTGTCATATAGATACATACATACATACATATAATCACGCCTCTTTCCCGTAGGGGTAGGCAGAGACCACTTCTTTCCACTTGCTACCATCCTTACATACTTCCTTCGCTTCGTCCACTTTCATTATTGTCTTCATACATGCTCTTCGGTTTAGGGTACTCTTGACCTGACCTTTTTTCAAGACGTCCCTAATTTGGTCTAGAAACGTCCGTCTAGGTCTACCCTTCCAACACTTTCATTCACACTCGCCTTATACACTTTTTTCGTCAATCGTTCTTCATTCATTCTCTCGACATGGCCAAACCATCTCAGCATACCTTTCTCAATGTTTGTCACGACATCTTCTTTCAGACCACAACGTTTCCTTACGTTAGATATACACATTTTTCTGATAATCCTTAAAAAACATAAACTTGCAAGGTGTATCGATTTTTCTGATGAGAAGTGTATTAATAAGATACGCCATCTTGGCTGGGAACTTGTAGACTGAATAAAGATAGCCGGCTTAGCCCCGTCGGTACGTATCTATCTACCCATGTGTTCCGAAGTACAGTGCAGTTCCACAAGAGTCCCCAAAGAAGTAGGGCTGTGACTACACCTTTTTTTCGCCAGTTAATGCTTAGGTGCCCACGTGACAGATGACTACGTTCATCTTTGTTTTTTATCTAGAAGTTTTCCTTATCCTAAAGCTGGTGTGATGAGCCACTAAACTTTAAGTTTAGAAAAGACTCATTGATACAGTCCGGGTTCGAACTTGCAATCTTCGTGACTACTTCAACCACTCGGCTACCACGGTTCAATAGCTGAGAGTTAGTCACAGATGAATATAAATAATCGATTGTAGGCAAAGCCCTATCTACTGATAAAATCTTGATCAGGGAATAGGCTCGCCTTCTACCGATTAAGGGTAAATCGGGGGTTTGCTATCGAGAGGGCTTCGATTGGATCTAAAATAGCCAATGGTTGGTTGGACCGTATAGGTGATGGGTGAGTTACACTGAAAAATATTACACACTTTTTTTTTTTATGCTCACGCCTTCGCACAAGGGCCCAGAAGGGGTAGGCAGAGGTGTATAGGTAGTACCCACACACCCAATATCCGCCCGAGATATATTTTAGGTGCCAACGTGGCAGATGGCGAGTCCATCGCCGTTACTCAAGCATGACTACACATACGCCTTTGAATTGCTTCTCAGACGTATGCAGGTTTCCTCTCAATGTTTTTCTTCACCGAAAAGCACGTGGTGTGACTAATAACTGTACTTAAGTTCAGAAAAACACATTGGTACAGTCGGGATTCAAACTTGCGACCTTTGCATCGCAGGCAACTGCTCGAACCACTCGGCCACCACGGCTCTCACGGATGAATAGACCATATAAGTGATGGGTAAGTTCCACTGAAATATATTACAGTATTTTCTCAAATCAGAGCAACAGTTCTCGAGATTAATGAGTTCAAGCAAACAAACTTCGGTATTGTAAGCGTAAATAGGCTGCGGTAACCGTTTCCCATCAGATGGGCCGTATGCTTGTTTGCCACTCTTGTTGTATAAAAAAAATGAAAAAAAATTGCTGGAACAAACAAATAGAAAAAAAAATTAAAAAGTCTTAATTTGGGATATGTACCGAATATCCCTACTAATATTATAAATGCGAAAGTAACTCTGCCTGTCTGTCTGTGACCTTTTCACGCCTAAACTACTGAACCGATTTAAATGAAATTTGGTACAGAGATAGCCTAGAGCTTGAGGAAGGACATAGGCTACTTTTTAATGCGAATAAGATTTGTAAAAAAAAATACTTCCTTATGCCATAGACACACTTATTTTAATTATTTGTATAGATTAAAGACACTGGCGACACAGTGACCAGAGTAGACGGAAACCGTCGCATTAACACGTCATCGAGAGCAGCTGACAGTGTTTCTGATTTACTACTCTATCTTCACACGTGTATTGATAGTCGTGTTGATGAGCCATCGGGAGCGCTCTTTGTGTCGTCATGACGACCTTCTGGGCTAGCGGTCAGAGCTACTGACTGCGAAGCTTGAGGTCGCGGGTTCGATTCCCGCTGAAGGCGATATTTGTGTGATGAACACGAGTATTTGTACCTTAGTCTTGGATGTCCTGTGTATTTATGTATATATCTATCTATATAAGTAAATATATCGTTGTCTAGTTACCATAACACAAGCTTTGCTTATTTTGGGACTAGGTCAATTTGTGTGGAATTGTCCCATTTATTTATATACGAACAATTGACTTTGTATATGAACGTTTACAATACTATATGTGCTTCGCTAGTATCAAAAAACTCTACTACGGTAGCTTTATAAATATGTATATAAAAAACACTTAACGCACTGAGACCAGAGATATTGGAAGTCACGACGAACACCACAGTGATAGCGGTACATAATATAAAAGCTTATTTAATGTTACGTTCGCTAATACTCCCGTCAAACTAGATCGATTTGACAGAATGCTTCTTGTGTCACGACGTTGGTACCTACTAGTGGCAGGTTTGGTTTAAACTTTCACAGACTTGATAGTCGAAATTAAATATAATAATATATTCTACCGACGAGCATGTATGAAGAGACTGATGAATGTGGACGAAGCGTAAGAGGTATGTAAGTCTTGGAGAACTGACGCTCTATACTCTCTGCCTACCCCGTTAGGGACTCGGCGTGATGATATGATGATGATGATGATAATATATCCTCACGCCTTCGCACAAGAGTCTCCGAAGGTGTAGGCAGAGGTGTATAGGCAATACCCACACATCCAATTTCCGAGAAAATTATACTTTAGATGCCAAGGTAACAGATGGCGAGTCCATTGGCATTACTCAAGGCTTGACTCATTCCGAGTTGTTTCACAACTATCGTCATATCTCAACCAATCTATGTAGCGTAATTAGCGTAATAGCAATATTTTATACCGTTAAAGCTTCCGACGGTAAATCGACGCTTTTAAGAAAAATACAGATTCTCTTTACTGATCCCACTTTTTTAAATCTTTTTACAATTTTTTTTTACGTTTAACCTTTCTAAATTAAAAAAATAATTAGCAATTAAAAAAAGTCGGTGAATATTATTTTGAAAATCGAATAGAAAATCCTCTTTCTGTCTAGTCTGTACATACCATTAGTTTAGGCACAGACTAAAAGCGCGACATTGTCACGGCTTTTTCATACGAGCCGAGAACATTTATTGAGTTATTAAACACTTGATTGCCTACGTGACACCTTTTACCGCGCCAATAACGTGACAAACTGCCATTTACAATAACAATACAACTTTACCCTTTATCGGGCGGTAATAGGACTTACCGTGACGTTTTTATACACATTCGCCATGTTGGTTTTATATATTTGACAGCCATGATGTCTAAATTACATGACGTAGAGACCAATTCTGTGACCATATTATTATTTAGTTACGAGATCCGTCTGCCGCCCATTAAATTTAAATTGAAAGTTAGTGTATTGTTAAAGTTGATTACTTGGTCTCTATTACTGAAATGCTATTAGCAATAAGTATATTGGAGTTTAATAGGAGGAAGTGTAATGGTTACTTAAATCGGTCAATAATATACCTACTTGATTTACTTGCTTGGGCGATATTTCCTTTACGGCTCGGGCAAAGATAGGGTCTTAGTTAAAAACAAAATCGTCAACCAGAAAAATTAAGTTTTTTTTTTATATTATTCGATTAGCTTTTAATTTTACCAACATTTATTTATTGGTAACCTAAGAATACGAACCCAGTACATACCTGCGGCATGAAATTACGTGTTTCATGTGTATATTAACATGAATAATATTTGAATACTGCATAAAATACGCGCACCATAAATGCGTAGAGGAACAACATCAATCCTACGCGGCGCTACGAAATTATGGACGGTGCTAGAACGCGGAGTATAGAAATAATGGACAGTGTATTTTCTACTACATTCGATAACTTCATACATATTATCACAAGTTCTCTCTAGACTTACAGACCATTTTCGATTCAACAACAGTATTTTCGTACTTGCTCGCCTTAGTGTTCTTAATGATCTTTAATTGCACGGTCGGTTAGGTCTAGACTCTGGATACATCTAGTTTATTTTTTTTATTTTTTTTATTTATTTATTTATTTAGTTAACGCATAGTATAACTCCGTCACTTCTAGGCACATTCACATTATACAATTGTTTTGTCAAGCTTTTATAAACTCCCTAAGCATTTTAATTTTCTTCTTTTCATGAAATAATTTTTCGCATTAGTCACACCACGAGCTTTACGGTGAAGGAATCATCGAGAGGAAACCTGCGTACGTTTAAGAAAAAATTCAAAGACATGTATAGTCGTGCTTGAGTAACGGCGACGGACTCGCCATTTGTCCTGTTAGCACCTAAAATATATCTTTGGCGGAAAGTGGGTGTGTGGGTACTACCTATACAAAAACTCTGCCTACCCTTTCGGTGACCCTTATGAGAAGGCGTCAGGATATATTATAACAACTTTTATATTTCAGCAGATTTTTTTGTATGGTTCAATAAATAAAGCGGTAAATCTGCTTGAAGCACAACTTGAACTAATGCAAAAACGTAGCGTTATCACCGAAACACTCTATCGTAAAATCTCGAATTACAATGCCTGCATTAATAGCTATTTGGTGTCTGTAGAAAATAAGTTTTTGGTTCTTGAAAGAGTAAATGATCTTATAGAAAGTTTACCTAGTGCAATGACCTGGTATCTAGTCTTATTGAGCTAATTTCGAGTGTTCAAGTTTGTAAAGTACTATGTAGTTTGAAGTTAATAAATAATAGTTTAAAAAAACTAAAAAAAACACGCTTTTATTGCTAACCGAACTAAAAAATAGAATATAATTTTAATTTCGAAGAGTTTATATTACAGTAGTAGAACATCGAACAATCAATCAGAATTTATCACCTCAAAATAAAATTATAATAGAGTTTAAGTTATTAACAAAAGAATTAAATTCAGAGTAAAAAGCGTGGGGTGCATTTTACTACTTTTCATAACTCTCCTCTCATAGATAGTTGCCAATAGAATGATTGTTACATTTACTTTATCAAGCACCCCACGCTTTTTACTACTAGCTGTACCCGCGACTTCGTCGGCGTGTTTTTTTTTATCTTTGGTAAAAAAAAATCTATTAGAAGTATCCTATGTTACTTCTAATACCTCCAAAAATATGTGAACAAAGTTTCATGATGATTGGTTAAGTAGTTTTGACATGAAAGCGTAACAAACAAACTTACATTCACATTTATAATATTAGTAAGGATAGGCATGTTGATATTCATTTGTGTTCATGGCAACGACACCATGGACGGATAGGATATCGTTTAAAGAAATAAATTATGACTTTGTGAATGTGATGGTGTTGTATAAATTGGTCATACATCATATATGAACATGATGTATGACCAATTTATATACAAGTAGCTGTGCACGCGACTTCGTCCGCGTGGAATTTAACAAATAGAAATATTGTTCAGTTTCTAAAATAAAAACAGCTTAGATATTCTTGCTATAAGTATCATTGGATGTAATAGCTGTTGCATGTCGTTTCTGGTAAAAAAAAATTGGTTTCTGGTTTATTTATATTCCGAATGCTTGAAAAATGTTTACTAGCTCAATATAAAAATAATGATGAAAAGTACTCGAAACCGACGAGCATGTATGAAGAGACTGATGAATGTGGACGAAGCGAAAGAGGTATGTAAGTCTAGAGAGAACTGGCGCTCTATACTCTCTGCCTACCCCGTTAGGGACTTGGCGTGATGATATGTATGTATATGTATGTATGTATGAAAATTTTCCCGTACACAAAGTATAAATTATTATAGCAACACTTTTATTGCAAATATCAACGCATGAGTGGTTTGTAATTAGCTCATCATATTTTGCAATAAAGATATAATAAGTCAGAGAGCCCGAGGGGGCCCTGAGCTTGGGGGTCTCGCGGCACTGCCCCGTCTGGCCCTCCGGTAGCTACGCCACTGAACATAAATGTCCGTCAGTAGCAAATTGGCACATAACCTTACCAGAATCATTATCATCCCTATCGTAGTGCGTCCTCCAGTAATGCTCGTCGTATCTCAGCGGCACATCTGACTTGCCGGTGAACTTGTTCGGGTCCAGAATGTTCTCCACGGAGAAGGCAATGGCCGGCCTCTCCGGGGGCCTGGTGAGGCCCAGCCGCCGCGTCAAGTCCACAGGCGCTGCCTCCTCGACCCCAACCACGTCCACCTCCCCGCACGCCTCGGCCTCCAAGGCCTCCCCGGCCTCCTCGCGGTGCTCGTCCGATCCCCGCGCCATCGCAAGCATCGTCATAGCAACGTTATTTGTTCCTTAATTCGTAACGCGACATTAGTTCTATTGTCCTAAGTCCTAATCAGTTTGCAATCAAATAGTGCATTGTAAAAACACGCACTGCACTTGATATTCAACGAAAAGTGTCACGTTTAAATTCGTTCATGGATATTAAATTGTCCGCCGGTAAGCCGGATATTACACACGCAAAATGGCAAAGAGCAGATAGCACCGCAATCCGGCACGCGACAGGTCGGCCCGGCCCAACGTTCAACTATCACCGGCTGTCGAGAACTAACCCGGGTACTATGAAACAGGCGGCACCCGAAGGGAGGGGACGGGACCGGGTGGGGGCGCAGGCATCCCGGCTCCGGATTGGCGGCGGGAAGCGAGGCGTGCCCGGGGAGGAGAGACGTAATCGAGCAATAAGGTTTAAACAATTTCGTTTAATACGTTGAATTATGTAAGAGAGCGGCGGGCAAGTAATCGCGCACAAGCGATAAGGCCATTTGCGCTACTTCGTTACGTATTAATGGGCCAGGAAATTGACTTATGAATATTAGAGGTCGCCGCGCGAAGATCAGGCCAAAGAGGCCCCCGGCGGCCGCGCGGTTATTTTCCTAGTTAAGCGCTGGAACAATCATGTTTATTGAGTTCCACTTAATGGGTTTCGGCGTGTGGCTGCGAGCGATTTGAGCCATTACGTTGTTTGACGCCAGGTCTTCGGTTGCGGGTCAAGGACCAATGACAATGCGTACACTGAACTGTCGTACGTCACACACGACTCAAGTTCAGTGATTAGTCACACCACCAGAATATGTGGTGAAGGAAAACATCGAGAGGAAACCTGCATACGTACTCTACGTATACTCACTCGTACTCGTACTAGAGTAGTACTCACACTCTCTAACTCCCTCTCACTTTCGCTACACTTTATTAATATCGACAAGTTCACGCTGACACCTAAATATACATTTCACAGGCGAAAAAGGGTGTTGTGTTACACTTCTGCCTACCACTCCTTGTGGGAAAGTCTGAAGATAAATAAATACCTTATATCTTAACATCGTCCCACCAAAGATAATTAATAATCAGTTCCAATAGTAATTTAGTTTAAATATGTAGTTCGACAAAAAATATCACTTCCAATTTGCGAAGTGAGTGAAATCAGCTTCGTAATTAGGAGATACGAGTGACAGACAAACCGAATGATCTACTCTTTGTTACTTCTAGTGCAAGTCTTCTTTTGACACAAAGACAGTTAGACAGAAATGGGTAATTGAAAATGTTTTAACTTATTTTTACTTGGATAATGCAGTCGTTTCTAGTCAGGCATTCGAATGTTAGCAATTCAGGTTCCTCATAATGTTTTCCTTCACCGTATAGCTTCTGGTGTCCTAATAACTGTACCTTCAGGAAAATTAAATGGTACATACGGGATTCGAACTTGCAATCTTTGTATCGCTAGGCGAACTGCTCGGCCTACACTCTTTGAACGTATTACGCATACAATTTAAAACCGTATGACATGTGGTCAAAAGAAGTTGACGGACTCTGGCTTGAAGGAAGTTTGGTGGCCGAGTGGTTCGAGTAGTCGACAGCAACACAATGATTGCAAGTTCGAATACCGACTGTACTGTAAGAGTTTATGAGAACTTTAGTACAGTGATTAGTCACACCACGAGCTTTACGGTAAAGGAATACATCGAGAGGAAACCTACAAATTCAAAATAGTTGTGCTTGAATATCAGCGATGGACTCGCCATCTGTCACGTTAGCACCTAAAATATGTGTCCGGCGGAAAGTAAGTGTGTGGGTACTACCTACATACCTCTTCCTACCCTTGTGGCAGGGTGTGAAGATATCATTATATATATATATATATATTTCTTCTGTGCGTGTGTTTGTCTGAGCTCCTCCTAAACGACTGGACCGATTTTAATGAAATGTTCTGTCTTCGGGTGGATTCGATAATAGTCACAATTCACATTTGGATCCGATAGGTGGCGCTGCAATCGTGTTTCAGGAGTTTTTCACCCGAGCGAAGCAGTCCCTTACTATGTGTCTTCAGGGGAATTCGTGAAAGGTTTAGATTCACAATTGGACCCGATAGGTGGCGCTTCGATCGTGTTTCAGGTAATCTAACTTTAATACCCGGGAGAAGCTGGGAGGGACAACTAGTAAATTTATATGTTTTTATGTACAATTACTGTGAAACATGTTACCTTTATGGCAATAAGCTAATTGTTATTATTATTATTATTTTTTTATACCACTTGGGTGGCAAACAAGCATGCGGTCCGCCTGATGGTAAGCGGTTACCGCCGCCTATGGACGCTTGCAACACCAGGGGTATCACTCGCGCGTTGCCGAACCTGCAGGAATCTTTTCACACCCTTCTTGAAGAACTCCATGCTGTACTATAATAATAATATATCCTCACGCCTTCCCACAAGGGTCCCCGAAGGGGTAGGCAGAGGTGTATAGGTAATACCCACACACCCACTTTCCGCCAGAGGTATATTTAGGTGCCAACGTGACAGATGGCGAGTCCATCGCCGTTACTCAAGCACGACTATACATACGCCTTTGAATTTCTTCTCAGACGTATGCAGGTTTCCTCTCGATGTTTTCCTTCACCGTTCAGCTCGTGGTGTGACTAATCACTGTACTTAAGTTCAGAAAAACTAATTTGTACAGTCGGGATTCGAACTTGCGACCTTTGCGTCGCAGGCAACTGCTGGAGCCACTCGGCCACCACGGCTTCTTATTATTATTATTATATATTTACGTAAGGCAGACCTCTCTTGGTGGGTCCGTTAAGCTCTGTGTTTATTTTCTATTTGCTCGGCTAATCGTACTAAAGATCTACCATTTAGTGACACCAATGACATGCACGATTTCTGTCCTTTAGTCACGCGCTTTTTCTGTGGAAACGAGATTGTTATACAGGGTGTTACACTGTGTTTATTTAAAATATTTATTATGTATTATATATATACTATATAAATATTTATTATATATATACTAGCTGTCCCACCCAGCTTCGCCCGGGTGAAATGGTAAAAAAAGTTGAGTTTCATAAAATCCGTTCTTAGCTGATCTCTACATCCTACTCCTACCTCCTGTACTCCTACCAAATTTCAAGTCAATCGGCCTTATAGTTCCTGAGATATCGTGATGAGTGAGTTCACAAATGGGATCTCCTATATATAAATGGATTCCTAATAATAAAAAAACATTTCCAAAAAGTATTTTCATTAACAATACTATTATTTGCCGTAAAATAATATAATATATCCTCACGCCTTCCCACAAGGGTCCCCGAAAGGGTAAGCAGAGGTGTACAGGTAATACCCACACACCCACTTTCCGCCAGAGGTATATTATTTGCCGTAGCTGTTCAAAATCCAATTCGTTCAAAACTGTATGTATTAAAACATATATATCTCTCATATATCTGTCTTAACTACATAGCTGTTAGTTTTTTACGATGGGAGAAAGGATTTGATTGATTGAAAGATTGATTAATCGCGATGACAAAAAAAAAAATATTTAATAAATAAATAATTCAAATTAAATAACTAAACTACATATTTATAAATTTAAAAAAACCTGTGTCACGCGGACGGGTGCCAAGAAGGCTGGCAGCATTGTCACAGTGTATGGCAGTGCTTATTCGCTGAGCGAAATGTATGCCAGCCCTCATGTCACGGGAAGCCTTAAAAAGTTTGCTCGAGTAGTACTTATAAAAATTAAGGACATCTGGTCCCCTCTAGCGTGACATAAATAATCATGGTGTGTAAATATCCAACCAAATAATGACAGAATTTCTCTATCGCATGCTGTATACTCGAAAATCTTAAAAAAAAGTGTCAAATTCCATCGCGTCCGCGTGTTATCTGTGGTTGATTAGCCGCAGTGGCGGCCATTGTGCATCCTGACAACTGACCATTCGAGGCCAACACCACTCCGTGCACCGATGAGAGCTTTTCTTGGAAATTAACGGGCTTTTATAAAGCTAAAGGCTTGGGGACGTGATAGGCCGAAGTTTGACATGGAACTTTCAGGAGTTTACGAGATTTTTGTATCCTTCTTATCTTCATCCTAGGTGGCGGTAATCGTTTACCTTTTAATTTTAATAAATTAATTAAAGATTCAAAAAGAGAATGACTGTTAATAATAAATTAATTAAAGGTATATATTCGAAAATAGAATGACTGTTAAGGACAAAATAGAATTACATAAGGCGGGGCGAATGATTGCTTGCCTTAGAGATAAAAAAAATAAAAAAAACCTTGCGTTTTGACGTTTTAAAACGTTGACTTTGCCTGGCACTTTTTCTTAAGATTAATAAAAATATATTTTTATCTTGTCGTGGTGACCGGGTGGGGTAAGTACATACCTACATATCATCACGCCGAGTCTAAACGGTAAGGGCGTAGGCAGTCACTTGCAAAACCAAAATTGCATGACATCCCGGAGGCTTGTAGCTGTGTATTATATCTGAACTTAAGTACAGTGATTAGTCACACCACGAGCTATACGGTGAAGGAAAACATCGAGAGGAAACCTGCATACGTCTGAGAACAAATTCAAAGGCGTATGTATAGTCGTGCTTGAGTAACGGCGATGGACTCGCCATCTGTCACGTTGGCACCTAATATACCTCTGGCGGAAAGTGGGTGTGTGGGTATATATCTCCGGTGATTAGGTATACATATGTCAATGTTCTTTTCACGCCTACCTACCCACAAAGGCCTTGAAGTAGTACGCGGAGGTGTAACAACCCTCCTCATTAATTACGCAATATCAATAAGATGTTATCAAAACCAATATCTCCAGTTGGCTAACGAGGTATCAAACTCCAAACTGGATGCAATAAGCCAGTAGCGCCACCACAAAGCCTAGCCACTTCGCCCCCGCTGTGCGCATCAACGTCCCGCCGTGCGTTGGCACTGAACGTCCGGACACAAAGGGTACCCCGTGGCGGGCCAATAAAACTTGTTTATCAAACACCCGTTTTCCAGCTGTCGACACTGTGTCTGTCCGTGTAAATTGATGGGAAATCTAATTAAGTATGTAAAGCAGTGATTGAGATTAGAATGTACATTGGAGTAAGGAGGGATAATAGTGATTTGAATGAGAGGTTTCGTTAGGTATTGACTTCATTGCCTAAGTAAATTAACTTGTTTACTAGAAATGAGGATTTGACAAATCCTCCGTGTTGATTTAAACTGAATAACTTCTTATCAGATCATACTTTTAAGATAAAACATACAAATACTCGTGTTCATCATACAATAATAGTCTGTCTTCGTTTTCTCTCCTCTCTACTCTTCTGGATTTGAATAAATTCAGGTTCGACTGTCATATAACTGTGGTAAAAAAACCATTCATAAAAAAAAAACCTTAAAAGTAAAGCTAGGTTTCCCTAATTGTACATATTTCTGAAGTAGATGAAAATTACTTGATGATAGTTATTCGTGACAATTATTTGAGGAAACGAAGTTTAAAAAAATCCTCGCATTAATAAGTCTGGCCGTAAAACTGGAGCCGTCCGTTTCACTGGAGTTATTAATTAAAAAGTTTTTATGCAAAAAACATGGCGCCTCGGTCCCAATTAAAATTCTAGCTGGATTCATTATGACACTTTATTTTTAAGCGATCGTTAAAAGATATCTGCTTCAGATATAATTCATGTACTTTTAACTCAATCTATGTAATCTATTTCGAGTAATAACAAAAAATAATTCTTAATAACCAATTTGAATTTCGTTCGAAAAACAAATAATAAATTAAAACATTCGAATGTACTTCACGGGCGTTCCAAATTCAAAAATACCGCCTAACAAATTGTCACACGAAACGCGCGCCAAGAATTTTAATAACCAATTTGTATTTAACAAATCCTCCGGCAGGACGCTTTTTTTCGGTCACGGGATCATAAACGACCTCTTCCTTAGTTAATAAGAGGAATAAATCTGCATTCGTAATTCAAAATACTTACTGGGAGATAATTTATATACTGGCCATATTTTTACAAGACTTTTATTAATGTTTCTACTTGTTTCTTACACAAAGTACAAACCTACGTGACCCATAGACTTAAATATCTTTATTAGTTGTTTTTTACTTCACGTAAGAAGATAAAATTGTTAGTTAAAACATCCAGTAGGTACCTATAAGAACTAGACATCTTTATATAGGTATATATTATCTTTATACTATACTCTATACTCTCTGCCTCTATATATATAATTACTACCCTTCTGGGAATGCGTTAGGATATATTATTATTATATATATAATTCTACTGTACGTTCGTATGTCACTGAACAACTAAACGGCTGGTCCGATTTTGATGAAATTTTATATGAGTCTTCCGGTGAATCCGTGAATGTTTTAGATTCACAATTGGGCCCGATAGGTGGCCCCACCATCGTATTTTTTCACCCGAGAGAAGCTGGGCGAGACAGCTAGTATATATATATATATATATATAGATTTGAAAGCAGGCAACACCACGTATCGTAAATAGTGCTTATCAAATGCTCGTTGAACTAGGAATAAGTCTTTAAACCCATTCAAAATAATTGAGTGTTCTATATATATTGAAATAAATCATTTTTAATTCGTCGATTACGTTTCGTGAATTGAATCGTTATTTTGGCGGCTCTTTGATGCGCGTGAGTAATGCGCACGCGCAGCCGTCTGTCTCTCTCATGCCTTAGTAATTGGCAAGTTTTGTTAAATCATAATATCTGCTTATGATGAACGATCCGTATAATTGAATGTGTTCTGTTATCATTATCTTTCTTTGAGAAAATATACCTTAATTACCACGTAAAAGTAGAATGTTTACTTTTCAATTGGCATTGGTCCTTCGAGCTTGTTTTGATCTCTTTCGGTTTTTAAGTATCAGGTGATGATGGCGTCGGTGATTTCTAGGAAGAGATTATATTCTTCATCATTTTCATCATCGTTTATTATCGAGAGTCAGATAGATTAAGTTTACCAAATTTTCGTATCAATAATTAGTAGATATTATTGTGTTGTAAAAAGCGTTAAACCGAAGAGCATGTATGAAGAGAATACTGAAAGTGGTCGAAGCGAAACAAGTATGCAAGGATCGCAGCAAGTGGAGAGAAGTGGTATCTGCCTACCCCTACGGGAAAGAGGCGTGATTATACGTATGTAGGTATATGATGTAAAAAGTATGTAATGTACTATGTATGTAAAAAGCGTTCAACGATGACAAATAATGTGTATTCTATACAATAATATGTCATACATCGTATCGCGAGGAAATTCCGCTTCCTTACTTAAGCGGGGTGTCTGTTTCTTCTAATAATTATGGCCATTACTCCGCGAGAATAGTGCGTCTCCGGCACAGGGCGGCGCGCGGGTAAT
>JACCPG010011408.1:0-16520 GCA_016069955.1 Drepana arcuata
TCTAATCTCTGCCTTCCCGTTGAGAGACTCTAAACGTTCCAACTCCTTAGATAAAATCTATCGTACACTCATAGATTCGTCAAGAGTAAGTAGCCGAAACTATTGAGCATGTATGAAGAGAGTATTGAATGGAAATAAAGCGAAAAAGATCTGAATTCTAGAGTGAAATGGCGCTCCAGGGACTCGGCGCGCCGCGCAATTATATATATATATAAAAAAATGGCATAAACGGTATTTTTATATCTTCATGCTTTCCCAGAGTGATCCGTGAAGGGGTAGGCAGATGTGTATAGGTATTAAACACACACCCACTTTAGCACCACCAACGTGACATTTATTATACAGTATACCAATACGATGCTAAAAGAAAAAAAAATACTAACATTAATAAACTACATGGCGAGTCCATCGCCATGTAGTTTATTATTCAAGCACGATAATAAATATGCCTTTGAATTTCTTCTCAAACGTATGCAGGTTTCCTCTCGATGTTTTCCTTCACCTTAAAGCTTGTCGTTTGACTAATAACTGTACTAAAGTTCAGAAAAACTCACTGGTACAGTCGGTATACGAACTTGCAATCTTTGTGTAGCAGGCAACTGCTCAAACCACTCAGCCACGGCTTTTTAAATAGTCGATAAACAGACGTGACACCACTATGCGACAGGCGGCTGTGTTTCATTAATTAATATCAGAATACTTTTTGTTCATCTTCTCTTTACTAAAGCATTCTCTTCATTAACGCATTAATTTCGATTAATTAACAGTTATTTTGTTCAATGGAAATATTTAACTTAATCGTAACAATTGACTGGGCACTCCTGTTGAGAATCAATACTGATGTTACGTACTGTCGGATCATTTTTAACATATATTTATTACTGCTATTTTTTTTATACAACAAGATTGGCAAACAAGCATACGGCTCACCCGATGGAAAACTGTTACCGCAGCCTATTTACGCTCACGAAGTATCACTTGCGCGTTGCTACTCTGTGTTCGGAGAGGTATAGTGTGTTGGCAGCATAATGGGTTTAATCCCTCTGCTTCCAACACAATGTAACAATCCTCCCCCCTTCCCTAGGGAGCTCATTACTGGAAACCTTATTCACCGCGTAGGAACACAACACAATAAATTGTGTTATTTGGCTACGGACTTCTTCTATAAGGTGGAGGTCCTGCCCCAGTTGGGCAGCTCCAAATTCGAACGGGAAACCCATTATGCCCTAGCTTTGCTAACTACAGAAAAACTCATAGGTACAGTCGGGATTCGAACTTGCAATCTTTGTGTTCTTTGAATACCGTGATTGCATTTCATGACATGGCGTGGCATATTATTAATAACGTGATGTACTTAAGATATTTTTTAAACAGATTACCCCAAGGTGATTCGCGGTAAGATTAGACCCAAAATCATGTATTCTTTGATAGTTTACGAAATATAGCAATCACTCTATGAAGAAACAAAAATAGACGTGATATCTCACTTCGTCCTCCCTTTTTCCGAATCCTCTCCCCCTTTGGAGTTTCACATGATTAATTGACGATCCTTAAATGTACAGACTGAAAATTATAACTATTACTAGTGACCTGCGTGATGGTGTGACTAGTGATTAGTCACACCACGAGCTTTACGGTGAAGGAAAACATCGAGAGGAAACCTGCATACGTCTGAGAAGTAATTCAAAAGGCGTATGTATAGTCGTGCTTGAGTAACGGCGATGGACTCGCCATCTGTCACGTTGGCACCTAATATACCTCTGGCGGAAAGTGGGTGTGTGGGTATTACCTATACACCTCTGCCTACCCCTTCGGGGACCCTTGTGGGAAGGCGTGAGGATATATTATATTATATTATTATATTACTAGCGACCTGCCCGGCTTCGGACGGGTGCAATGTAGACTTATAATATGTAAAAGATAAATGGTTACGGTGGGTCATCTTTTAAAGATAAATATACACCAACGCGGACTTTTTATCGGATTTTTAAGGTATACAATCTCGTAAATTTTAGCCAGCGTTTGCGATTTCAGCGCACAAATATGTTTGTTACGACATCACATAACAAATCTTTAATTTTTTCAGCTTTTCTGTTATATAATATATGTATGTATTATACATATAAAACATGTTATTAAATTGCTTTTATTATTGCTGAAAACTGCAATAAAATCCGTTGAATAGTTTAAAAGATCTAAGCGGACAGACAGCGGAAGCGACACTATGTAAGGATTATTTTAGCTGTTGAGCTAGTTGTAATTTTGAATAGCAAACTAAGCCTTGGTCCCACTAAAGGGACCCCCTGGAAGTAGTAAAGCCAGAGAACTGTCATTGTAACTTTGTGACGTGTGTGAGTAACCTACTTTTGACGCCAAGCTCGTCTGATGACGTCACATAGACATGTGGACTACTCTTGCGTACTTCTCTCTTTATTCTTCCGTTAAAATAATAATTTCGACATCAAAAGAGAGTCGTGGTTGCCGAGTCGTTCAAGTAGTAGCCTGCAACACTAAGAATGCAAATTCGAATTCCGACTGACTTAAGTACAGAGATTTTGACTTGCGATCTTTGTGTTGCAGGCAACTACTCGACAACCACGGCTTATTTTTTTACATATTATTAGTGGGTACCATAGAGGTCTCGTACTGCACGGTTCTAAAGGAGTTTCCTTCCGCGAACGCTCAGGCTGTGGAATGAGCTCCCCGTTGAGGTTTTCCCTGGAGAGTACAACATGGAGTTCTTCAAGAAGGGTGGAAAGAAATCCCTGCAGGGTCGGCAACGCACGAGTAATACCCCTGGTGTTGCAAGCGTCAATAGGCGGCGGTAACCGCTTACCATCAGGCGGACCGCATGCTTGTTTGGCACCCAAGTGGTATTAAAAAAAACCGTCCATTCAAACTCTCAAATGTATTTAAGTAGTTTGGACTTTGTAACGAAAACCAATCGAGTTCCACAAGTTATTTGAGTATGTCGTGCTCACTGAACATTTTTCACGAGGACTACAATTAAGTAAGGCGAAGCACGGAATACAAATAATAGAATTATTTTCACTCATTCATTCATTCATTCATTCATTCATTCGCCCAAACAGACTGAGAAATTGGCAAGCCAATATGTATAGAGTTTAGTAGAGTGGCCGAGTGGCTATAGTTGTGAAACGCTAAGATAAGTTCGATCCTGACAGTGTGCATCAATAAGTTTTTCTGAACGTATTTTCAGTCGGCTATCACACCACGAGCTTTACGGTGAAGAATAAAAAATCTGCATACGTTTGAGAAGAAATTCAAAGGTGTATGTATAGTCGTGTCTGAGTTACGGCGGTGGACTCGTCATCTGTCACGTTGGCACCCAAAATATATCTCTGGTGGAAAGTGGGTGTGTGGATACTACCTCTACTCCTATGCCTACCCCGTCGGGGACCTTTATGGAAAGGCGTGAGGATCTTACTTATATTATAAATGTGTAAGTTTGGATGTTTGGATGTTTGCGGTTCTTTCATGGCCAAACGGCTGATCCGATTTGACTGAAAGTTGAAATGGTGATAGCTTATATCTATGTTCTTAAACCAATTCTAACAGGAGAATTTCCAAAGCTACTTTTTCGAACTCCACGCAGGCGAAGCCGCGGGCATAAGCTGGTATATAATAATTTGAATGTTCATTAAATTGGTTTTAGGTGACTTTCTTATAGTGATACCTAACCCTCAACTAGGCAGAGCCATATCTATCAGAGACAGATATACAGACGTATTTAAATGGATAAAATAAACTTAGATAAATGACACCCAAACACGCAACACAACAGTTCATTACCTAAATGTTCGCTGGGTGGCCGGGATCGAACTCGCAGCCATTAGCACACAAGGCGAGGCTTGTGGCTTCTTTTAACTTACGAGGAGGTCAAACAATATATTTAATATTATCTTCACGCCTTCCCACAAGGGTCTCGGAAGTGTTAGGCAGATGTACCTACCCAATAATACCACACGGGTGGTAAACAAGCTTGCGGTCTGCCTGGTGGTAAGTGGTTACCGCTGTCTATAGACGCTTGCAACACCAGTGGTATTACTCTCGCGTTGCCTTGCGCTGTTGCGCTGCCAACAGGGGTGCCCGTAGCTGTGTTGCTTAGCACTAAAGTGCCTGGTTGGAGGCCTAGGTCTCGCCATTGACCGGTTAAGTAGCAAAAGTTCCCGGAACTCACGCTACGAGAGAAAATACAAAAAAAATACAAGAAGCTACTCTTAAACGTAGCATTCCTCTCAAAATTGTCTTAAAAAGCCGAGGCAAAGTTTAGCTTTAACGAAATAGCCGTCGGGGACAGCGATGATCGGCGTAATCAAAGTGATGACGTCACATTACCCGCCGGACGAGGCCGGACAGAAGACGGACATTTGTCAGCACTGCCGGCTGTACCAATGGTGACTTGTTTTCGTATCGAATATATGTATAAAGGAGTTTTTATTTTGACTGTGGAAATACTAGCGCAATTCACTCACTTCTCAGACTGTTAGGCAAGTTATTTTCCATCCAGTGGAACTATGTGCATAGATAAGTCCCGGTCGACTAATTATCTATGTAGCTTCACTTTTAAGAACTTCAAACGTTAGGCGGTCTGGTCTAGCGGTTTGAGCTCCTGACTGCAAGCTTGAAGGTCACGGGTTCTCCCGCTGAGCGCAGATATTTGTGTGATGAACACGAGTATTTATACATTGAATGTATGTATATACCTATCTACATTAATTAAAACAATTTAAACAACAAAATTAAAGGGAAGGAACTGGTGCCTATAACACAGGGTATCCTAGCTTAGGTGCCAGTTGCTACTTAACTATGCTTGTTATGTTAATACAATTTACTAACTACCTACTCTGACAACTAAGTTGAGTGTATACATTTAAAATATCTCTAGATGTATCACTAATATAATTTCTGTGCCTGTTATTTTGTTAACTTAGTTATTTAACTTGCTTTTAGACTAAATACCTATTTGTTTTATATATGTGCATAACATGTAACCAATTTTATGCTCAATAAATTTTATTATTATTACTATTATTATTAAGTACCTGGATGACCGAGCTTAGCTCGGTAAATATAATATAAAATATTATTTCGTAGGAATTACAGACTTATGAAATATTAATAATATTTTTAATGTTACCTATATAATAATGAAAAAATGTGAACTTTTAATTTAAATAAAAAATCACGAGTTAATCGGTTAAGAAATTAAAAACATATGGCAAAATAAAGAATCATCTATCTAAACATATAATAAAAATGTAACGGATTGCTGTCTGTACATGGAAGATGTAAGAGAAAAAAATATGATTGGGACCTTTATCAACATAAACACACGTTGTGCCATACTCTGCCACAAATCTTGTAGACGTCGTTCCCGTTGTTCGTCATTTTCAGTAGCTACACGTTGTGCTGCAGCTGCCGGAAATCTTACAGACGTCGCTCTCGTTGTCCGTCAATTTCAGTAGCTACACGTTGTGTTATACGCTGCGGGAAATCTTACAGACGTCACTCACTGTTCGTTATTTTCAGGAGCTACACGTTGTGCCGCACGCTGCCGCAAATCTTGTAGACGTCGCTCTCGTTGTTCGTAATGTTCAGTAGCTACACGTTGTGCTGCTCTCTGCCAGAAATCTTGTAGACGTCGTTCCCGTTGTTTGTAATGTTCAGTAGCTATACGTTGTGCTGCTTGCTGACGCAAATCTTGTAGACGTCGTTCCCGTTGTTCGTCATTTTCAGTAGCTACACGTTGTGCTGCACGCTGCCGGAAATCTTACAGACGTCGCCCTCGTTTTCCGTTATTTTTAGTAGCTACACGTTGTGCTGCTTGCTGCCGCAAATCTTGCAGACATTGCTTCCGTTGTTCGTAATGTTCATTAGCTATACGTTGTGCTGCTCGCTGCCGCAAATCTTACAGTCATCGTTCCCGTTGTTCGTAATGTTCAGTAGCTACACGTTGTGCTGCACGCTGCCGCAAATCTTGTAAACGTCGTTCCTGTTGTTCGTAATGTTCAGTAGCTACACGTTGTGCTGCTCGCTGCCGCAAATCTTGTAAACGTCGTTCCTGTTGTTCGTAATGTTTAGTAGCTACACGTTGTGCTGCTCGCTGCCGCAAATCTTGTAAACGTCGCTCTCGTTGTCCGCTATTTTCAGTATCTACACGTTTTGCTGCTCGCTGCCGCAAATCTTGTAAACGTCGTTTCTTTTGTTCGTAATGTTCAGTAGCTACACATTGTGCTGCACGCTGCCGGATATCTTACAGACGTCGCTCTCGTTGTTCGTAATGTTCAGTAGCTACACGTTGTGCTGCTCTCTGCCAGAAATCTTGTAGACGTCGTTCCCGTTGTTTGTAATGTTCAGTAGCTATACGTTGTGCTGCTTGCTGACGCAAATCTTGTAGACGTCGTTCCCGTTGTTCGTCATTTTCAGTAGCTACACGTTGTGCTGCACGCTGCCGGAAATCTTACAGACGTCGCCCTCGGTTTCCGTTATTTTTAGTAGCTACACGTTGTGCTGCTTGCTGCCGCAAATCTTGCAGACATTGCTCCCGTTGTTCGTAATGTTCATTAGCTATACGTTGTGCTGCTCGCTGCCGCAAATCTTACAGTCATCGTTCCCGTTGTTCGTAATGTTCAGTAGCTACACGTTGTGCTGCACGCTGCCGCAAATCTTGTAAACGTCGTTCCTGTTGTTCGTAATGTTCAGTAGCTACACGTTGTGCTGCTCGCTGCCGCAAATCTTGTAAACGTCGTTCCTGTTGTTCGTAATGTTTAGTAGCTACACGCTGTGCTGCTCGCTGCCGCAAATCTTGTAAACGTCGTTCCTGTTGTTCGTAATGTTCAGTAGCTACACGTTGTGCTGCTCGCTGCCGCAAATCTTGCAGTCATCGCTCCCGCTGTTCGTAATGTTCAGTAGCTACACGTTGTGCTGCACGCTGCCGCAAATCTTGTAAACGTCGTTCCTGTTGTTCGTAATGTTCAGTAGCTACACGCTGTGCTGCTCGCTGCCGCAAATCTTGTAAACGTCGTTCCTGTTGTTCGTAATGTTTAGTAGCTACACGTTGTGCTGCTCGCTGCCGCAAATCTTGTAAACGTCGTTCCTATTGTTCGTAATGTTCAGTAGCTACCCGTTGTGCTGCTCGCTGCCGCAAATCTTGCAGTCATCGCTCCCGTTGTTCGTAATGTTCAGTAGCTACACGTTGTGCTGCACGCTGCCGCAAATCTTGTAAACGTCGTTTCTTTTGTTCGTAATGTTCAGTAGCTACACATTGTGCTGCACGCTGCCGGATATCTTACAGACGTCGCTCTCGTTGTTCGTAATGTTCAGTAGCTACACGTTGTGCTGCTCTCTGCCAGAAATCTTGTAGACGTCGTTCCCGTTGTTTGTAATGTTCAGTAGCTATACGTTGTGCTGCTCGCTGCTACAAATCCTTTAGACATCGCTCCCGTTGTTTCATGATTTTCAGTAGCTACCCGTAGTGCTGCACGCTGCCGGAAATCTTACAGATGTCGCTCTCGTTGTCCGCTATTTTCAGTATCTACACGTTTTGCTGCTCGCTGCCGCAAATCTTGTAGACGTCTTTCCCGTTGTTCGGAATGTTCAGTAGCTACACGTTATGCTGCCCGCTGCCGCAAATCTTGTGGACGTCGTTCCCTCTGTTGGTCATATTCAGCGGCCACAAAGAAGCCCTCGTGAAACATCTAAGACCTTTCTGCTCGTATAATGTTAGTCAAGTTTTGCAAGAAGTGTTGTGGGACGAGCGGAAGGCTGATTATTTTCATTGATTTGTTGAAATGAGTCTTGTTTGTCGATCACTATATTCTTGAAGGTGTTCTTGAGATGAGCCTTCTTCTTTTAGGCATTTTGTCATGTAAGTAAACAATTGATTTTATATATAATACGTCTACGATAACGTAACGTCAAACAAAAAACTCATTGGCTTAAAGTTTGTTGCTTAGCAACGCTTCAAATTCTAATGAAATTGTAGGAGATTTTCATTGCCTAAAAACACGGATAAAATAACTTTTTTTTTAAATGAAACCTAGCTAGATCAATTTATTGCCCCCGAAATCCCCCCCGTACCAAATTTCATGAAAATCGTTGGAGCCGTTTCCGAGATTCAGATTATATATATATAAATAAATATACAAGAATTGCTCGTTTAAAGGTATTATATATGCGATGAGTGTCAATGTGACAGATACCGTCTTTAGCCCTTTCTCAAGCACTACACTATACATCTGTGAATGTCTTCTGAAACGTATTCGGGTTTCCTCTCGATGTTTTCTTTGTAAAAGCTAAGGATTGATCCCTTGTCATATTTTTTGTGAGCCTCTTAGACACGTCTTTATATCTTTTCAATTCTTCTTAAACTTATGAAAGCTACACGATTTCGATCACCGTAAAGCTCGTGGTGTAACAAATCATTTGACTTTACAATTCTGATCGATATTAGAACAACACATTGGTCACATGCCCCGGGGTCTGAACAACTAGGCTAGAATCGGAGTAATGCCACTTAGGGCAAACATTAACATGAATTTGGAACTAGCAAGTAGCTCGAATTTTAACTCTTAGTATTGAAGAAATATCCAGAGTGGGAATTCGCCCCGGAGAATGGACATAAAATTCAAAAGGGATTATTTCAGGCTCTTAGCTTTGAATATAATCCGGTCGCTAAGCCACTGAATCGCCTTAAGCACTCTGTTCTACGACATACAACTTTCCAAGCATTTAAGTATATATAAATACATAAATAACATCCTCACGCCTTCCCTTGAGGGTCTCCGAAGGTATAGGTACTTTCCGTCAGAGATATATTTTAGATTTCAACTTGATAGATGGCAAGTCCATAGCCGTTACTCAAGCTCGACTAAACATACGCCTTTGAATTTCTTCACAAACGTATGCAGGTGTCCTCTCGATGTTTTCCTTTACCGAAAAGCTCGTGGTGTGTCTATCCTTATCACTGTTCTTAAGTTTGGACAAACTGATTGCTACAACCGGGATTCAAACTTGCAATCTTTGTGTTACTGGCAATTACTCTAACCACACGCACAAATATATTAAGGTTTCCTCTTTAGGATTACGTGACCAATGGAGCTCTTCAATTGATACTGTACGTGTCGTTGCATTGATGAGTTAGCCGTAAACTAGCCGTTATAAACTGCGGTAAATCCAATTCCTCATCATTATTAACATATAAAGTTTTAGAGTTGATTTCGTAAGAGCCGCAGTGGCCGAGTGGTAGAAGTACCTGCAACTTGAATGCTTGAATGAACTTGGAAGTTCAAACCCCGATTACTACTGAGCCTACTGGGCTTTTACGAGCTTAAGTACAGCTATTAAGTACCCCACTATATTTACGGTCAACGAAAAGTTCGAGATAAAACTAGCCTTAACCTGATACGTTTGGGAAGAAATTTAAAGACGTATAGCTGTGCTTGAGAAACTACGATGGACTCATTATCCGTAACGTTAACACCAAAATATACATCCGAAAAGGAAGGCTTTCTTTCTTTCCCTTGTACGAAGGCTTGAAGATTATTATGTATAGTTGGGTTTTGTTTTGAAAGCTCTATTATTTATGTTATCCGCTTTTCAACATCACGCTACTATAGTGAAGTATTGTGCAAAGAGAGAAATAATTATTTTAAATTAAGCGCCGGGTCAAACGGCTGAGCATAGTTAGCTTATAACACTACGAAATATACTTAAAATTGGTCAAAGCTCCACCAAAATCGTTTACAAAGTGTCCTTAATATAAAAAATAAAAAAGAAGACGGAATAGTACAGATTCTCATGAATATTTATTACCATTAAGAACTCCATGATGGATTATTCCGAGCCGTGTTTTGTCTTCGTCAGGCCTAAGGGCAGAATTTAATCTAACAATAAATTAAATTATAGCCATTACATTTTCAAAAGTTAGTACGCTATAAAGAGTTTTAGGATTTCCATTTCCCTTAAGGTATTGCTTCTTCGTCTATTAATACAGATCGCCACAATAGAGAAAAGACCTTTATCAAACCTACACTAATAGATTATTCTCTATTGTAATTTATTCTAGACTATTGTACGATTAAAAAACAAGTGTTTACAGATCTTCCTCAGATCAAATTGTAAACTCAATGATGGGAGCATCAAGATTATTTGAAACCGACGAGCAAGTTGAATGATACTGATGAATGTGGATGAGGCGAATAAGGTCTACCTAGAGAGAACGGCCGCTTTGCCTACCCTGTAAGGGTATGAATATGTATGCTTATAATATCTTTGGAGCGACAGCCTCCTTTCAGTAGTAGACAGACACGGCAAGAAGAAAAAGATATAATATCTTTGACACACTTTGACGAGGAGAATGCTTTTTGCCGGATAGGCATTGCCATTCATGTGTTGCAAGCGACGTAAAGATATATCGCCAGGCAGGCTGTATATTATATGACTCATTTGTAGTATGTAGCATGTTACGTTGGTTTGGACACATAGAAAGGATGAGTGAAGAAAGATTGACGAAACAGATATACAAAGCAAAGTGTGTGCAAGAAGAGGCAGAGGAAGGCCACGTTCCAACTACCTGGATCAAATAGATCGGCCTCTCAAGGACGGGAACGTTAAGAGTACTCGAAACCGACGAGCATGTATGAAGAGACTGATGAATGTAGACGAAGCGAAAGAGGTATGTAAGTCTAGAGAGAACTGGCGCTCTATACTCTCTGCCTACCCCGTTAGGGACTTGGCGTGATGATATATATGTATGTATGTATTTGTAGTATTAAAGAGGAAATGTATATGAAAGACAGGAAATGAGACTATTGGCTGGCAGACTCTGCGAAGTTTCCTGCGGCGACATCCGCGGGGCAAGTTTGACATTCGCCGCTCTTGCGGTTTCCCGTGACGTGCCCAAATAATCTCAGCCAACCGGAGTTCTAACATGTCCATTCCAAGTCTTAGTGTCGGAAACGTATGTTTTAGGTCAGTTGCGTTGGTGCGTCTTGGCTTTTGGAAGCTTTGTCTGCAAGTACCTCAGAACTTTGTTGTTAGTTTATAACTCATTAGTATACTTTTCATTTTCTTTTGCTTTATTGATTATTCTTTTAACGTCAGATTAGTTGTACAACTTCATACATAAAATTATTTTAAAATCAATAAACAAAAACATTTTATGATTAGTCACACCACGAGCTTAACGGTGAAGGAAAATATCGAGAGGAAACCTGCATACGTCTAAGAAATTCAAAGGCGTATGTATAGTCGCCATCTGTCACGTTGGCACCTAATATACCTCTGGCGGAAAGTTGGTGTGTGGGTATTACCTATACACCACTGCCTACCCCTTCGAGGACCCTTGTGGGAAGGCGTGAGGATATTATTGTTATTATTAAACAAAAACACATTTCTGAAATTGAAACTAATAGTCGCGTCCGCGCGTCGTTTAGTTTAGAATGGGTTCCAAAAATGCTTACGTTTATTTATTATATAGTCAATAGTACTTGATATTATAATTACAAATCGTTATTGTATATAGTATGTACGTCGCAGAATTATTTATATGCAATCTGGTGGAATGCAGCCAATACAAAGGTCATCGGGCCGAATGTGGGCCGGACGATAATGCTGGCAACCAAACATGCTCACTCATTTTGTTGCAGGAGTACGAGATTCAAGCCAAATGTCACATATTTAATGGTTAAATTTTATTTAATAACTATGAACAACTAGTTTTTTCGCGGTTAATTTATTTCCATTGGTAGATCAGCTATTGGAAGATCTATATCTGAATCCAAATTTCATCAAATTCTGTTCAGCCATTCTGGCGTGTTGACGCACACAATTTTGCATTTATATTTTTGAACTTGATCCTAAAATAGATCCTATGCAAGTAATTATTTATCTTTGTATAAAATTACATAAAAATCTGTTCAGTAAATGTTGCATGAAAGAACAAAAACAACAAACGTCACGTTCAAAATATTTGTAGGAATAGTTATACTTTCAACAGTGACTTATCACTGTACTTAAATTCAGACTTACAGTACATTTGGGATTCGAGCTTGCAATCTTTAGTTTGTAGGCGGATACTCGAACCACTATGCCACTACGGCCACTTCTCTCACATCTTCATGCTTATAGTAATTATACAAAGGTAATAGTACGTTTCTTGGTCTGCACTATATAAGACATTCTAATACCCGAGAGAACAAAGCAATGCTCTTATATAGTATACAAGGTTCGCTCTGTAATTGAATATGCGCTTTGGAGCAACACTAGAGGAGACTCACATACACGCAGTACTTACATTACTTAGCGTTACTTTACTCAGAGTGGGCACAATATTTCATCTCTAATTTGTCTCTTGGTCAGCAGCAGTATTATCCGCGTCTTCTGTGTTTACTCACATTCTGGTAATATCCACATTCAGTAAATTCTTGAATAATTTATTTACTTTTCGAGCCTCATACTTCCGATTCTTACATATACATACGCCTTTTGAATTTCTTCTCAGACGTATGCAGGTTTCCTCTCGATGTTTTCCTTCACCGTAAAACTCGTGGTGTGACTAATCACTGTACTTAAGTTTAGAAAAACTCATTGGTACAGTCGGGATTCGAACTTGCGACCTTTGCGTCACAGGCAACTGCTCGAACCACTCGGCCACCACGGCTCTTTATTATTGTCTATACTTATATTGTCTCTTCTAATAGTGACGTATATCTTAAGATTTGCGTAGATTTTAAAAATAAAATGTAGGATCCTTGAAGAATCGAGTAGAATTGATTTTTTTTAATCCACCAATGAAATCGTGGGTTACAGTAATCTATAACAATATTTCATATTATTGTTCCGTCTTTGTATTACTTAATTTTACCTTCACACTTTTTACGACGCCCATAGTTAGGATACTCCGCCGGAAAACGTCATAAAATCTTTTAACTTAATGTGTAATTACAACTTTTATATACTCTTCGTTACGGTCCGTATTCCACCAATAAAACTCTGCTTCCCTTTGTCATACTGAATGCTAAGTAAAAAGCATAAGGAGGCGTCGAGTTGAAAAGCAAATAATTTCCACGGTTCCCAAACTTCTAATGGGAAAACTTGGATGTCAAGCGTGAGCGTTCAATACGTATTGATATTGGGAAGTGGTTCCCGAACTTTTTGTTTACTCCAAAGTTATAAGAGTGTTTAGACAAACGAAAGTGCACGAAGATACGGAAGATATATCGCAGCATTTCAGCTTTCACTCGGAAACTGAAGCTATATCTCTATTTCTTATCAAACATTTAGTTCGACGCGAAATTCGAAAGCCGACCGTACCAATGAGTTTTCTTGAACTTACGTGCAGTAATTAATTACACAATGAGATTCTGCATACATTTCAGAAGTGATTTGAGAACGTGTGCATAGTCGTGCTTGGGAAAAGGCGATGGACTCGGTACATCAACATATCTTAGGCGAAAATCGGGTGTTCTGTTACATTCTTCTGACTATCCCTTCAGGGATCTTGAAAAAGGGGAAGACGTGAAGATATTATATTAGTATTATTCCAAAATTATAATTTCATCACAAATTTCTGATTACTTTATAATTCGCACTGTCTTTACCTGTGACGGTTCATTTGGTTGGTGTCGTGTGTTTTGCAAGATGTGTGTACTGACGTAAGGAAACTGGTTACTAATTTAAGTACAAACTCCAGTAAAGCAAATATTACGAGAAATAGCGCTGCCTTGAGAACACTGCTATATAGTTTCGATCCAAATGAGATACCATTTTCATAGTTCAGTACATTTAATTGTTGTGATAAATCAGCTCTACCATGCCTACTATAAAATGGAATTCAAACTTGAATCCACAGTTGTCTTTTGACAATTAATCAGTCATAAGTCTTTCAAACACTGCGTGACCCTTTCCATCCTTAATTACAGCGGAACTTTGGCCATTTGTGTTCTCTCGCAAATCGAAAGGAATGCGCGAAGTTGAACAAGTATTCACCCATCGCAGGTAAAGGTCTTTAAACTGGAATTATTTCAAACTTCAAGAACTTTCATTTGTGAAACGTTCTAAAGGCCGGGTCGAGATAAAAAATATAAGGCAGTTACGCAATATTTTTAATTTTTATGTGATATGAACTTTACGGAATTAATATGAACACTGTCAAAGGCGTTTAATAAAAAGTAACGAAAATACACTCCGAAATACTCACCAAGAAAAGAGTGTTTATAAATGACACCGGGAGCGAAGGATTTGATTCAAATACTAAATACATAATACAAATATATGTTAAACAATCTGATCCATTGGTATTCACTGAGGAGTTTTTTTTACTTAAATACAAATATTACTAAAACTAAATATCGTGAGGAAGCCCACAGATTTCAAAGAAGAAATTCAAAAACTCACGTAAATAATTATTCCGTTGCCAAATAACACAATTTTTTGTGTTGTGTTCCTACGCGGTGAGTAAGTTTTCCAGTAATGAGCTCCTTGGGGAGGGGGGAGGATTGTTACATTGTGTTGGAAGCAGAGGGATTAAACCCATTATGCTGCCGACACACTATAACTCTCCGAACACAGAGTGGCAACACGCAAGTGATACTTCGGTATCGTGAACGTAAATAGGCTGCGGTAACCGTTTCCCATCAGATGGGCCGTGTGCTTGTTTGCCACTCTTGTTGTATAAAAAAAAATATATATATTATCCTTTAACGCGCCCTCGTAGAGCTTAAACATCAAAACTTGATGCAACATACAAGCAGTTCTTTAACGTGCACGTATCCCCGTCAAACTGAGATTTGGTAATAAAAACGTGCAATTGAAATCAATTTCAACGGTGAAACTGTAGGAGTTTGGAAAAAAGAACATAGTAAAAAACACGTTACAGCCGTAACGCCACATATTGCTTCGCTGAATTGTTCTCTGCGAACCAAATTAAAAAGTTATCGCTCTGGAAAAGTGCATCGTAACTGAAAATATTGCTGAAATACTGCATGATTCGGTATGTTGTGGCTGGAGCTCGAGAAATGGCTTTTGCAATTGATATATTGTGATCACGGTACTAGGGATTATATGTATTTTCTTATGTTACGCTAGCCGTACCACGCTATTCCACCCGTGTTTAATTAATAATGGTTACTGCTCCGCTAACTTGGGTAGTACAATATTAAACTAGACAAGTAAACCTATGCAGCGTCTTGCTTGTAGACAAATACATTATTATCCTTTTCCTTCCCTATTAAATCACTCTATCTATTCGTGATAACCACATTTATAATCCTTTCCATAATTTAAACAGATCTATGCGTACAGGCGGCGAAATACAACATAATATATCACATGCGCGTAGGCAATCTTATGCTGTATGGAGTTGCAGTGCCAGCACAATAAGAGACAAATCCTGGTTCTGCCATTCTTATACAGCTTATTCCATGTAAATTACTGGAAACCTTACTAGCAACAACGCAAGTAACGGCGATGGACTTGCCATCTGTCACGTTGGCACTTAAAAATATATCTCTAACGGAAAGTGGATGTGGGTACTACCTATACACCTCTGCCTACCTTTTGGCGTACCCAGGTGGGAAGGCAAAATTAGTAAGGATGATGATAGGATGATGATAGTAAAGATAATATGTCTTTATTCTTCACAAAATTATAGTTTCCAGAATAATATAATATATAACGTCGACATATCGTCACGAATTCCCACAAGAGTCCCCGAAGGGGTAGGCAGAGGTGTATAGGTAGTACCCACACACCCACTTTCCGCTAGAGATATATTTTTATTTAAAAAAATATATTTTAGGTGGCAACGTGACAGATTGCGAGTCCATCGCTGTTACTCAAGCATGACTATACGCCTTTGAATTGCTTAGCAGACGTATGCAGAATAAGTTAACAAAAAGGTCTCAAGTGCTGAGATCTATAATACTCCAGAACAAAATTATCCATACCAATATCTAATGAAGTTTAAGCAAGCAGTTAACTAATAATAATGATAATCGAGCATTTGTTCAGCATCCAACCACAAACATCCCCCTCGTTCTAAACTCGAGCAAACTCAAATCCCTTTGAGGTATAGAGATAAACTTTTTGGTCAATAAACCTTAAGCTGTTTTGCATCAATATTCGAACAACTGTGTTAGTGACTAACTTTATTGATTTGGGGAAAACTGATCGGGTTTCTAACCGTCATCACGCTTCTATTATTAATTTATACATTTTGTATGTATGTGTGTGTGTGTGTATGTAAGCGTGAGTGGTATAAAGCAAGTGAGCATTGATATATATATGTATAATTCACACTTTATGCGATGATTTAAAGGAAATGTGGAGCAAATGCTATTGTAATGCAGTTATAATATATGTATACATATATATAATAATAATAATAATAATAAGTGCCTGATGCAGAAAGCAGTACTGCTCGAAACGGCACGTATTGTGAGGAGATTTCTTTCTCTGGGACCCTAACCACCGGCACCTTGGACCCAGATCCCGAT